>JAJJWN010000139.1:0-115115 GCA_021655885.1 Fusarium abutilonis | reverse complement strand
CCCCCCCCCTCCCCAATCTCAACGCTATCGCGTCTTCTGGGATGAAACAACGCGACAAAGCCTCCGCTCTAGCATCACCAACACACACAAGGCTTCTCTAAAACACCCAAACAGCTCGCCATGTCCTTCTCCGTCTTCCGCCGTGTCGCCGTCGCCCCGGTCTCGGCCGTCCGCGCTTTCAGCACCACTACCCCCCGTCCTCTGGCCCGCATCACCATCCTTGGTAACCTCGCCGACAGCCCGGAGCTTCACTCTACCAGCACCGGCCGCGAGATCGTCCGCTATGCCATCGCCAGCAACAGCGGAAGGGGAGAGAACCGCAAGACTAGCTGGTTCAGGGTCACCAGCTTTGCCGAGGGCCCTAGCCGTGACTACCTGCTGAACGTTCCCAAAGGGTATGTTGGTCTGAATATATCATATACCCAAGGTAGTCCATTGTATTGACAAACCATAGTGCTACCGTCTATGTCGAGGCTGATGCTGCCAACAACTCTTATACCGACGCCAACGGCCAGAACCGTACCAGTATGAGCATTATTCAGCGTATGTTGCTCACTTTTGTTTCTTATAAACCGGAACTAACCCCAAGTCAGGCAACTTCGAGGTTATCCGACGCCCCCAGGCTCCTGAACAGGGCGAGTAAGCAACAAATCCTTGCTCAGATTCTTGTTCAAGCCTGGTCGCAACCTTCTCTCGGGTAGTTGCCCCGTCTGCTGGCTCTCCTCTCTCAAAGACGATTTCCTTTGTTGTATGTGACTGCACGGGTGCAATTTACCATGAGATTTGTACACAATCATTGGAGGAGCTGTATGATATCACGATGCAATAGATTTGTTGTTAGACATCACATGTTTACCACGTAAGCAAGTAAGCCAGGCTTCTGAAAGATGAATTATGACTAGCAAACGCTGTTTGAGAACTTGATACCGAGCTTTATGAACCTGCAACCCCCGCTTGACTCGGGAAACCACCCCCAGATATCACCAATCTGATTCTACAAACATGACATTACCCTATGGAGTCGATGGACCCTCTTAGAAAGTGTCGTCAATACTCGTGACTCGGTTATGCTTTTTGTGGAAGGCCATGCTTGCTTGAACTGGTCGGCGTGTTAGCTTCACTCAAGCACAAATAAACGAAACTGCAACTGTACTAACATTTACAAACCAGACCTCGTTGATTTTATTAAGGAGCAGGATTCTGACCAGGCTCTGCCTCGGGGACTTTTGCAGACTATCTCTTGGCGGTTTCTGCACGCTTTACCTCAAGGGCTTCTGTCCGCTTGACTAGACGATTGGCTTGTCGTCGTCTATGTCTTTGTCTGATGTAGTGGCTAAGCCATTGCCCGCCGAGGAAATATTTGACCTGATTGAGCCGTCTTCGAATCCGGGTCTCACGATCTGGCCGGTGGAGTTCTGCGGCAAAATGCACGTGTTCTTCAGCCATTTTGATGTTTAGCGGAAGAATGTTCGTAATTGTATGGGGTAGTTGATTTGGGTGGATGTAAATGGTACGAGTAATCTTTGATGAAGATGTGTTCGATGAAGATAGAGAGAAGTGAGAGGAGCGAGCGATGATCTTAAATGCCCAGCTTTCAACGATAAGAATAGCTGGGAAAGAGCCATGATGATGATGAGTATCTGCGCAATGAAATAAGGGGCATCTACCTAGAGCTGAGTGCAGATAAAGATGATCGTAGTAGTCGCAGGGGAAACATGTCTATTTGCTTTGTATCCAATAATAAAAGGAAGTCGAGGTTTAGCCAAGTAGACTACCTTGGATACTGAGAACTTTTTATACCAAAGCGCAGCTATCCATACATCCAAAGCCAGCAGCAACACCTCCCTCTTCGCTCTTGTCACCCTTTGTGCGCAAGAGGTATCCTGCTTCCTCATTGTGATGCACCTTGCCTGTAGTCTGATCCCAGACGCAAGCACCATAGATACCCAATTCACAAATGACGCCACCTTGTTCTAGGTTTCCATTACGAAGAATGATGTTGTTAACTGGGGGAGGAGTGATGAGCTCCATAAGAATGTACGAGCCCCAGTGAGACTCGGGAATAGACTTAAGGAAGGCGGGGATGGCACCTCTGTAGATGTTGTTGCCGCCACCTTCCCGCTGGGGCTTCAGCACATAATCTTGGCAAATTTTGGGGTCAAGCGCCTTCTTCCTGGCCTCGAGACCAGCATCACTCGTATCCATAGGGTAGATGTTGGTGAACGTGCGCCATAGTTCAGCTGCATCGTTTGTATCATCACGAATAAACTTGCTGAGGGCTGATGGTGCTGACGAAGGGCGTGGTGTCGCCAGAATCTGCTGTACCTTTTTAGTTCCTGCCAGCTGGGTAAGAACTGTAGGGCACTTTATAGCGTTGGACCTTTCTAAGTGGTATCGGGCTTCCCAGGCTTGCTGATCAGGATAATCGGAAGGTCCGTAACCAGCACGCATGTAGATCACGGCAACTTCATACACCTTGGAAGGGTTCCGCGGAAGGTGGTAGAGAAGCTGGCGCTTGGATGTGCCGGCGACCTTGGTGTGTTTGAGGATCTGGGAGTACGGCAGTCTAAAGACGGGGATCGATGGCGATGAGTTGATGACTTGGTACTCTAGATGGCGCTGATCAAAGACGTTCCTCTCTCCATCTTGTACGAGGAAGATGACACATTTCTGGTGACCCAGTTCAGACTTGGGATAAGCGTTGTATGCGGCTTCAATTCCAGCTGCCAGGCCGCGAGTGCTGGTGTTGTCAGGCAAGTCTAGCGATCCTTGAGCAATGGAGTTTTCTAGAAGTGGGTACTCTGTGGTAGCTAGATACCTGATGTAGTCAGAATTCATCCAATTACATGCAGAACTGAAAAGGGGCTGAATACTTGTGGAGAGCGGAAGTGTAGGTTGAGAGGCCACCGAAGGAGGAGGCGATGGTGTTGAACTCGACCTGTTTCACTTGTAAAGAAGGAGGCGAAGTATGGGTATCCTGATGGACCATGTAGTCTGATCTAAACAATCCTAGGGATAGTGGCTATCATCTTGTTAGAATTAAGTGTAGATAGCTTGTAATGAGGAAACTTGCCTGTGTATATCCCTCAGCTTTGACTTTGAGATGGACGTCCCAGAGATTTTGAATAAACTCGTCACCATCCGCAACCCTAAGACAGTTAGCAACTGAAAGTTGGAGGCCTTCCAGCTTACTTACTCCTTCACAACCTGAGCCAGGAACTCCTCATGCCTGCTCACCGAGGCATACAGCTCGTTGTAAGTCTTTTGAACAGCCTTACCCTGGATGAAGCACTGCTTGGGAAACGGGCTGGGGAAGAGAGTGACAGGGACGTTGACGGCAGCAATACCCCTGGGATCAGCCTCGGCGGCTATGACTGTTGGTGGAGGCCTGACTGCAAGGCCATTGCCTATCGACCAGTCCTTGACGGTCTCGATGAGAGCGTCCTTCTCTTGGGCCTTGATGGTGGGTGGGTATTCCCCGCTTGTGAGGGAGGCCATGATGGTGAATGTGACTGTGAGATTGGCGATGAATGAATTTGTCACAGAGACTTGAAAAATAAAAGACAGGTAGAAAGGATTTGGAAGAGAGTATCAAAGGTTGGCCGATTTGCTAAGAGTTGCTAGCTTGCGTGCATGCTTGGGAAGCTTTGCGCCGGATGGGGTGGCTTAATAATTCAGTGGGTGCTTCTAGACAGAATTGGAAAAAGCTGATTCCACAAAGGTACTGTACCGCAGTTTTAACAATAACGTTTGTTACAACAGTATAAGTTTTTTTTTTTTTTTTTTTTTTGGTATAAGGATTTATTCTATAAGGTAGGTAGGTAGTTCATTGAGATTAATATTGCGTGCTCCTGGTCTTTTACCTCTCTGGCACTCTGCAAGGAGGGGCAGACGCGGGGTTCTTTGCTTGTACTGAGAAGAATGAATCACTTGACTCGGCGAGAAACTTGAACATGATGCTTTGATGATTTTTGCATTGGCAATTTGTATCTCTTCAAAGAATAATAGAGATATCAACCGCATCATATGTACAATGCTGGTTGGGTCAAAAGCATATCATGACATGCACGGGAGGTAGATCTCTGAATGTTTAATCGTGGTGGGGTAGTTGGCATATTCAAGGCATGGGCTCTTTCACACAGTAATGGAGGTAAGTGAATGCCTAAAGAGACAACATTGGGCTTCTTCCATCCTATATTTGTATAATCATCTATTCAATCCTTCTTTGAGAATGAGCCTTACATTAGAAGAAGCCTTAGATAAGGTAGTACTGTAAGGCCTACAATGGATGCAACCTTCTGTAACGGAATTCGAAACTCCCCCGCCTCCACACTACGGTACTTGAAGATCACGTGGAAGTACATTAAATCCTCCGTGGCTCGCCACTTTTCAGAGGTACCACCCCACTAGTAGCTGTTCCCACCAGTGCAAACCAATACGCGCTCGCATCTTGAACAGTTATTTTACTTTTCATAACGGAGATATTCTCCCACCACGCTTCTCTTTGTATTTCTCTGCATATCCCTTGTCTTTTATCCGCAACTCTAGAAATCGGTGAAAACTCTCATCGTAACGGAGCACCTCATTCTCTTCTCTTGGCGCTCCGTGTTTGCGTCTCAATCTCGTACCCTGCTTCGTCCCATCCCGTTGCTCTCTATTTTGTGCGACAGCGAGCTTTGCCAATTTTCTTCCTGCGCAGCCGACAGGCGGTTATGCGCATTTCTTTCTGCCTGTGATCTTGTCGCTGGGCCTTTGCTCAGCAGACCAGGCACAACAGCTTATGTTTTTAAATATCTTCTCAGGTACGCTGCTTCTCTGCCCCTTTTCAGCATCACCAAATAATTCTGACCTCAACAGAAACCCCCTTCACTGTGTTTCTCAGAGCACACAACATCAAATGAATGGTGTCGGAGAAGATGATCCCTATTCTTGGGATGTTGGTGTTGTAGTCGATCGACTCTGCGCCCCTGGGTGCCCATGGAGTCGGGATCCTGGAGCCCTTGCAGAACGCATCCAGGAGGAAGAGATTGATGGAAAGACACTCTTGACATTTGAGCACGTATGTTCACGCCAAGAGTTGATGGACTGTTTGAGTGTCAAACTTGCTCGCCACAAAGCTGCCCTCATTGAAGCTATCGTTACTCTTCGATCTAGGAGCAGGGGATACTGGCAATGGCAACAAGATTTCAAACGGAAGCAGTCCAGCTATTTAGACCCAGAGGAGTTCGAAACGCCAACACGAGGTGCCGCAGAACGGGCACATTTCTCCATCTTGCCCAACGGTGATCACCTGAAGGGAAATATGCCATTTAGCCCAGTCTCTGCCACAACCGAGACGCCTCTAGATGCGCCAGCACGAATTAGCCCATCTTTCACTGCCGATACGTCTGAGAAACAGGCACCCCAAACATCGCCCTCTCACGAAGCTTTCGGCCGAGTACCAGAGGCTGAGGAGAGGTCGCCAAAACGCAGACGAGTGGCGCCCATGCTTTTGACAGAGAAACCTCGCAACATTGCCGCCGCCTTCATTCCTACGGAAGCCGACATACTTAATTATGCCGAAAAGCCAGGGCCGGAGTTCGATATAGGACCGAAGGATGGAGAACTTGAAGCTTTCCCTTGGGAAAACTCTTCCTCGTGCGCATGGTTGGGAAAGGGCAAGATTTCAAAAGAAGCTATCAAATCGCCAACTGGCGCGCTAAGTTCACTTCTTGTGGAAGACGGCGATGATTTCTCAGCTGTCAGCTTACACAAGCTGCCACCGGCCAGACGACTTGTGGCGAATAGATCCATCAAGAAGTTTCTTTTAGATCACTATCGCATGCCACAGCGTTCTTTGAGGTCATCCAGCCCTGTTTCCAATCAGTCCGATGAGATCCTTGGAATGGACGATCTCGCCGAGGAATGGGACAGCGATACATTGAGAGAGATCAAAGAAGAGGAATTGGAAGAAGCAAGACTGAAAGCCCTTCCTCCAGATCGTTATCCTTTCGTACGTCCTCAACGAATCAGGGAAATACTACATGAGGCTATCGCAGCCATGGAAGCGTCTTGGGAAGAGAAGAAGCTCCCAAAATACGAGCGGAAAGCATATACTCTATGGCAGAGAGCTCGACGTTACGGGACTACAAGGCTGCAAATTCACAACGCTCACCAAATGGCCACCCGCCTCAAGGCCCGCATCAACAAGTACTTTGAGGAAATAGAAGGTGAAGAGTGGACAATGGAGGCCCACTACCGCGAGGCAGCCAGAAGCCTGGAGCAAAGTGTTGAAGACAAGCTATATCAAACATGGTTGATCACGGTGCTCCAATCTTCCAAACCACCTCCCAAGCCACCAAGAGTTCCTCGCCCTGAAGCAGCAGCCAAACAGCCGAAGAGATTGCATGACGAGGAACTTCTCAGTAGCTCTGACGAAGATGACTTTATTGTCCCTGATGATCCTATAGACATGGTCGAAGACGCTGTGCCTGCTCCTATGGATCTGGATTCGCTTCCTCACCTTATGAAGGAGGAATCGCCATCACCAGAGTTTGAACTCGACTTTGTGGATTTGACTCAGGACGACATAGATGAACCAACAGATTTGGGATTTGACCTTACTCATCCTATTGACCTGACTAGTCCTGTCAAAGCAGTGGACAGTACATTACCGAAGCACTCGCAAAAAGACAGTTACGTTCCTGGAAGCAGCGCTCTTGAAAGCCACGCCCCTAAGAAGAGCGACGTTGAGAGTCAGATTCCTGAAATTCAAGCCCTCGATGATCCTCCCAACAACAGTTACGTCATTAAGCCTCCGTCCATCGAGTCGCTCGGCAATTTGCAAGAAATCGGAAACAAGCCACTTAGAAAGTTGGCAAAGAGCAACGATCGCTGGAGATTGTTGGTTGGCGAGATGTGGCGTATGGAACATGCACGTCGAAAGTCAGTAGTTGATCTGATTCTATCAGAGCAACCTGGTGGGATCTGGGATAAACACTTTGTCCCTTACACCTCGGAACCCCTGAAGCATATCGAAGAATTGACCCTAGACAACCCCGAAGTGGTTTCTTTCGACGTTATGCGTCTTTTCCACTGTTTCTCAATGTGCCAGCACACGAAGGAAGAGCAGCTGCTCGCTCTTAAGCCAAAGAAGCTTAAAAAGCGCCTCAATGGGGCACGTGTACAATTCTTCAAGTTTTTCTGTCAGTTCATCGAGCAACTGGCACATCATTTGCCTCAAGACAGTCAGGTCTACAGGGAAGATGGTCTCGATGAAATATTATTGCTTCCAAACGATCTAGAAGATGGGCTGGATGATTTAGAAGATGATGAAGAAGAGGAGGGAGAAGGTATTGGAAGAAGTCAGAAGCCAAAAGAAAAGGAAATCATCCGTGACAAAGCAGCTGTGGATCTCCGAGAGCGAGAAAATCAGCGACTACAAGAACAAGAAACTCGCAGGAAGAAACTAAGGCAACAACTCGTTTCGCAGGGCCTGGTGTCGGGAGATAGGACTCGCCTCATCATCAACGAAAGTAAGGAGGAAAATCAAGGGCTCATTTACATTAACGAAGTAGTCGGTCAGCGCATTAAGAACCATCAGGTTGATGGTGTCCGCTTCATGTGGAACCAGATCGTCCGGGATCCCAACTTGCGACAAGGCTGCTTACTTGCTCATACGATGGGACTTGGCAAAACAATGCAGGTCATCACCTTGCTTGTTGCCTTGGCAGAAGCGTCACAATCCCCTGATCCGTCTGTAGTTGCTCAAATACCCGAAGATTTGAGGGCTTCGCGGACTCTGGTCCTTTGCCCGTCTCCTTTGGTGGACAACTGGATGGATGAATTTCTTACCTGGGCACCCGAAAATCTACTCGGCCCTCTGCGCAAGATCACATCGAGCATGTCAGGACATGAAAGATCCTCGACAGTTTCGGCTTGGGCTTCCGGCCAAGGCGTCCTGCTGATAGGCTACGGCATGTTCAGGAGGGTTCTCGGCATGTCAGAAGCGCTAGCAAATCTCCTTACGGACGCCCCCGACATAGTCATTGCTGATGAAGCACATGCTATGAAGAATCAAAACTCCAAAACTAATCTCGCATGTTCGCGCTTCAAAACCAAGGCCCGGCTGGCGCTCACGGGCTCGCCTCTGTCTAACAACGTCCTTGAGTACTATGCCATGATCGACTGGGTCGCGCCCAACTTTCTTGGTCCAATTTCTGAGTTCCGTGAAATTTTTGCTTTTCCAGTGGAGCAAGGCTTATACCACGATAGCACGGCCTATGAAAGGAGAAGGGCTCAAATGAAATTAGAGGCCCTCAAGGTGATGGTGGCACCTAAGGTTAATCGACGGACGATTGCGGCCCTCAAAAATGAGTTGCCGCCCAAGCAGGAGTTCATTCTCTTTGTGCCGCCGACAGAGGCTCAAATAAAGTTGTATGAACTGTATCTCAGGGGCATATCCAGAGAAGGTAGCGATACACAAGCTGAGACTTTTGCCGCCATGAGCCACCTCGGATTGATATGTAGCCATCCCAAATGCTTCGAGGGGAAGATTAAGAAAATCCAGGCAGGCATATTACCAAGTGGAGACATAAACGACGACAAGGACACTGACAAGTCCTTTCCCAAAGCCACTATTCCGGAGTTCCTGAAGGCGTTCCGGTCTGTTCATGATATGTCGACGCCATCTCTTTCTTGGAAAACGGAGTTGTTGACGATCATACTTGACGAAGCGCGCAAGGTCAATGACAAAGTCCTCATTTTCAGCCAATCTTTGGACACGCTGGACTATCTCGAGAACATGTGCAGAATGCAAGCCAGGAGAACTTCCCGCCTAGATGGCAAAACCCCAATTGGAACTCGACAACAGTCAATCAAGGATTTCAATACAGACGACAAAGAGATATACTTGATATCCACGACTGCGGGTGGCATGGGTCTCAACATCCAAGGAGCCAACAGGGTGGTCATCTTCGACATCAAATGGAACCCAATGAACGAGCAACAGGCTGTGGGACGCGCATATCGCCTGGGTCAGGAGAAGCCTGTCTTCGTCTATCGTTTTATGGTGGCAGGCACTTTTGAGGACACACTTCACAACAAACATGTGTTCAAGATGCAGCTGGCATCCCGAGTGGTTGACAAGAAGAACCCTGTCAGTTGGTCGAAGCGGAAAGGCGACCTTGTGGCGCAAATCAAGCCGACAAAGGCGACCAATCTCAAACCCTACATCGGAAGAGACATAGTTCTCGACAAGCTTATCCAATTCCGAGAGAACAGCGAAGCAATCCGTTCCATCGTGACGACGGATACGTTCGAAGAGGAGGATATTAGCGCCACGCTCACGGACGCAGAGCAACACGAGGTGACCGAAATGATCAAATTGAACCACCTTCGTGCTACTGATCCGCAGGAGTACGCGAGGGCCAAATGCAGAGCAGACTTGATGGAACAGTCTAGATTGTTGGCAATGCAAGCGCAACGCCCTGATCTTCCTCCGCCACCACCTCAACCTAAACACCAGTCACTAGATGGAACCTCAGATTTGCCTGATCGGGGACAGACACAGCACTATGGGTCGGCTCTGTCGGGCATCAGCAGGTCGTTCGTCGATCCAAGTACAACAGTAAGTCTTCTACCTACCGACTTGGTGTTTGACGCTTACCAAGACGATAAGCTGACACAACCTGCACCCCAGCAACCTGTAACCCCTGCTCGGGGCCCAGCTCCTATGCCCATGGCTGGTGCGAACACGTTTTTTGGGCAACATCATCAATCCGAACCATCGATTATAGAGCAGCCAGTACCAAGACCACAAACTCCACCAGCCGGTCCGATGACCATGGCGGCAGCAACCAGCACGCTGAATCGGGAGCCCAATCCAGCCCAAAGCCCTGCGACTCCTTCGCAGATGGGCTTGTTTAAGAAAGGTGGACTGTTCAACGTGTCTGAAATCCCCGCGAGGGTAGAGTTTGAGAAACGTTTTAGAGAGAATATTCAAAACTTGCAGCACCGCAAAGTGCCACATACGGGAGGGGATGCAGCTGGGATTGCCAGATCTCTGACGGAAAAGGTGGACCAACTCCGTAAAGAGCGTGGTTGTGGTTTCCTACCTGACTCGCAGCATTGGAAGCTTCTCAACGGGCTCTTATCACACGAAAAGTTCGTGCTCGCCCTCATCGCGGGTCATCTGAGCCCCGAATATGTGGCACTGGCCGACGAGAAGGAACTGGAAAAGCGAGTCCAAACTATCAATGGGCTCCAGGAACAAGACATTCCCGCCCAAGCATATCGGAAACTCAATGCACCCGATCCAAATGTATGAACCCCGACTGCCGCAGCTTTGGGTAATCCCTTTTTTTTTTTGAAACAAGCTTTGCTGACTTACTTGTCTTCAAGAACTTGCAGAACATTAGGCGTCAGAGCGCACTACCAGGCGACAAAAGACCACAGGCGAGAGACGACATGAAAGTAATGAGGGAAGCGATGGATAATAGGAGACATCGAGCGGTCCGTTTACCGTCGTGGGCGAACCAAGCACTTAACGAAGAAAGACACCAGGTATCGCCTACAATGGAGACACCAGAAAGACAAATTGGGCTTAGGAACGACACGCTTCGTGACACATGAGGCTATCTTTGATGGATTGTGGTTTTTTTAATTGGGTTGGTTTTTTTTCAGGCTGGGAGCAGGAGGTGTTTACCGGATCATGCGCTTGCAATGAAAAGAACGCATAAGAGGAAATGGTGGTAATGGCGTTTACGGCGCGGTATACCATTTGAGTCAGAAGATACCCCTTTTGAGGATTGAACTTAGCTTAGCATTTTGAGTGATGCCGCAATAGGAAGTGTGTCAAATATTATACATTGGACCCCTGGCGGGTAAATATTTCTAGATGAGAATATTTGCACGACATTCCATTGATCTTGCTATAGTGAAAAATCATGTGTTTTTCGCGGCGGGGTTTGCGAGGCGATGGCTTAACATGTCACATCTAACACAGCCTTCGTTTTATAATGTTAAGACTGTGAAATCCTAACAGTGGTGGTATTCATCGTGTCTGAAGATGGTAACACGATAGGGTTGATTTATGTGTTATTGGTTGTTATAAGGGACTTTGTTAGTGTGAGTTGAGAGCCGGTAATTATGGCTCGATTTGTTGAATCGAGGGAACTCTCCGGTTTTTTAGTGTTAGTACTTTTTGACAATGGTGGCGGAGAATAGCATCAGGAAATTGCGAGACAAGCATAGTTTGTCAGCACAGGTTGTGTGATGCTGTTTCACATAGTCTCGGTTGGAAGAGAATGGAGTTGCTACTACCTAACTAGTTGTTGAGCAGTGGATCTTTGGTGCATCGTACGAGACTGGGAGTTAAAGACTGAGAATATTCGGACTCGGGGATCCGGGCTGACTTTTGCGGCTGGTAAATGCCGCTATATAGTTATATATTACTAGAAAATAGTATGGAAACAAGAAACAGCAGGGGTATTCGACAGCTAGGTACTATGGAATCATCGTGTCATATCATGACTTGTGTTGTCTGTCAACATTCATTCCCCTCTCGATGACTATTCTTGATGGTGACTGGCCAATGACGGACCAGCCTTGTAATTGATTTTAACCTCGAGATTTCCCAGGATCTGGCGCGAGAGGAAAAACAGATGAGCCAATCAGGAACGATGTATTTCTTTACGCCCGTCCCTGAGTTTGACTCGGGCGCTGTCTCGCGTCTGCCCTGTACCGGTACCTGCACCGGTATGTGCGTCTAGATTTCCACACCTCGGTCAAGTCTGCGGGCCGCATTGCGGCGTTGTTGTTTTTTTTATTGTGAGACGAAGTTCTATAGAATATGCATCGACTTTGATTGGGCCTGTGAGTCAGGAGTATAACATAATTCATATGTCAAGTCCAAGGTACATTCAAGCCTCGTAGACCATCTCAAAGTGGCGGGCATCAGCCAGAAAAGAATGTACTGTCGACTTGCCTAAGTGGGGCAACATGCCCGGAGTTGCTCGAGTGAAATGGACGGAACCGAAACGGAAGCATTTTGTGGGTCAATGACCGACCGTTCTTACCGAGCAGACAGCCTCTTCGAATCTGTCTAACTTCCTAGGTCATCTTCTACCGCCTTATTTTCCCCTACTTTTTCTTCCTCTTCTCGTTTTCTTCTTCTCTCTTAAACATACCTGACATAACCAACCTCACTACTCTCCATTGGCAAAAGGTCAATTGATTTTCCTTTGCCTCGTCTGATCCATTGCGATCAAGTGCCAGACCCTCGTCGCTTTTCTTCCATCTGGCATTTTTGCCCCTCCACCGTCGTTCAATATAAACGTTTTGCCCCTCCGGTCAACTCGACGAAGGCACTGTGCTCGCAACTCAACGATACCTGCCGAATATACGCAACAATGGATGCCGTCCTTCGTCAGTCCAAGGCTATGTGCCCGTTCCTGAAGACGGCCTCGCCCGCCACTCTGCGCGCCCTGTCTACCTCGTCTCGTCCCCAGGCCGCTCTTCCCTCTCCCGCCTCGCCCTGCGGCGGCACCATGTCCAAACTTCAGCTGCTTGGCCAGCGATGCCCCGTCATGGGTAAGGCTATGGCTGTTCAGACTGCCAAGCACCGCGCTGCTGGCTCTGTTCGTGCTTTCTCTGGCCACTCCAAGACTGGCAAAGCCAAGATCCACACCAGCCGTAACCAGGAGGCTCGCGCTGTTGACCGCCCGCTCTTTGACGGTCGCGACAATGGTACGTCTTTTCTACTGATACAGGATAACATGCTTTTCTAAGTCAATTAGTTGTCTAACCTGTCTGTTAGTCCCGGCCCCCCCTGGTGTCCACGCAAACCGAAAGGTCACTTCTGCCTCCCCTACCGCTTCTGCTGCCGCCGCTGGCTTCCACTCTCCTGGCAAATTCGACTACGAAGGATTCTACAAAACTGAACTCGACAAGAAGCACAAGGACAAATCGTATCGCTATTTCAACAACATCAATCGTTTGGCCAAAGAATTTCCCCGTGCGCATATGTCTGACAAGGAGGATCGGGTAACTGTATGGTGCGCCAACGACTACCTGGGCATGGGTCGCAATCCCCGGGTTCTGAACAAGATGCACGAGACGCTGGAGGAATATGGTGCTGGTGCTGGCGGAACTCGAAACATCTCTGGTCATAACCGACATGCCGTTGAACTTGAGGGTACACTGGCCAGGCTACACGCTAAGGAAGGTGCTCTTGTGTTCAGCTCATGCTATGTCGCCAATGACGCAACTCTAGCGACACTTGGCAGCAAGATGCCAGAGTGCGTTATTCTGTCTGACAGCTTAAATCACGCCTCCATGATTCAGGGAATTCGACACTCTGGCACCAAGAAGATTGTTTTCAAGCACAATGATGTCCAGGATCTCGAGGCTAAGCTGGCATCGCTTCCTCTGCATGTACCCAAGATTATCGCCTTCGAGTCAGTTTACAGTATGTGCGGTTCTATCGGCCCTATCGAGGAGATTTGTGATCTTGCCGACAAGTATGGCGCTATTACTTTTCTCGATGAAGTGCATGCCGTTGGCATGTATGGCCCTCATGGTGCTGGTGTTGCCGAGCATCTTGACTGGGAGGCGCACGTCAAGGGCGCTCCTCGAGGAACCATCATGGACCGAATCGATATTATTACTGGTACTCTGGGCAAGGCGTACGGTTGTGTCGGTGGCTACATTGCTGGAAGCGCCAAGTTCATTGATATGATCCGTTCTCTGGCTCCAGGATTCATTTTCACCACTTCTCTGCCCCCTGCCACCATGGCTGGCGCTCAGGCTTCGATTGAGTACCAAATGGAATATGACGGTGACCGACGACTTCAGCAGCTGCACACCCGAGCTGTCAAGGAGGCTATGAACGCTCGCGATATTCCTGTTATCCCTAACCCCTCACACATTGTGCCTATTTTGGTCGGCAACGCCGAGACTGCGAAGGCAGCTTCCGACATGCTCCTTAACGACTATGGAATCTACGTACAGTCTATCAACTACCCCACTGTCCCTGTCGGCCAGGAGCGTCTCCGAATCACCCCTACCCCTGGCCATGTAAAGGAGTACCGCGATCAGCTTGTCGAGGCCGTTGATGAAATCTGGACTCGTCTCAACATCAAGCGAACCTCTGATTGGGCTGCTGAGGGCGGGTTCATTGGCGTCGGTGAAGAGAACAGCGTCCAGGAGCCACTTTGGACAGACAAGCAGCTCAACATTGAGCAGGCTACCAAGGAGATCAAGGCTACAGGCCAAGCTGTCAACGGTGTCACTGAGGCCCTTCTCGAGCTTGAGATCAAGCAGGCTTCCGAGGTCGCTACCGCTGCCTAAGTGGAGGGAATGCTCAGCAACCCATACACGGTGCGGTCACCGGCGAATGATGTGCAGCAATCAAATTCCCTTCTATATAGCAATCATTTTGAAGTATCTATTACCATCTACGTTATCCTGACTGGATATATGTACGAATTGAATTACTTAGCCTATCCGCTTAACGTGGTGTATGGCACAACAACATATTATATTGTTCCCTGTTATTTCCGTGATCTTCCCTAACCCAGACCCCTGTTTCTGCTGACCTTAACACTTTGAGTCCTATCATGCGGAAGAATATTCTCCCGGCCCTTGACAACCGGAGGCTTTGCCCATCCGTTGAAGCGGAGGACCGGAGCAATTTTGAAGGTCCGTCTCCGTTTCTACGGTCGACACCCCTGCTTCTATACGACTTCAAACCAGTCAACGGCATCCGAAGTCACCGGGGTGGGCAGAAGAACTGCTTCGTGTCTAGGATGTCGACGCCTTTTTCTGCTCCGTCTCCTTTTCAAACGGCTTCATACAGATCAAATCACTAACCAAGTCATAACAAGATGAGTCCAGGCTCAGCTCATATCAAGAATAAAGGGCCCAAAGCATGCACAACATGCGCCAAGGCTAAGGCGAGGTGCATCCCTGGACCTCAAGGGAGCCTCAAATGCGACAGGTAAGCCATCATAATTGGTCCTTGATAGCTGATGGTGGCTCTTGTCTGTAATTATTAAGGCTGCCATGTAAGTTAGTGATCAGCTACAGCCTGCTAACATTGAAGCCCCAACTTTGAAGATGCCACCGACTA
Organism: Fusarium abutilonis; assembly: GCA_021655885.1. Taxonomy (NCBI): domain Eukaryota; kingdom Fungi; phylum Ascomycota; class Sordariomycetes; order Hypocreales; family Nectriaceae; genus Fusarium; species Fusarium abutilonis. The sequence goes on along the minus strand of JAJJWN010000139.1, from coordinate 100,006 downwards.
GACAAAACATGTATGAACCAGACTCCGGCTCCGGCCCGACCCCGTAAGAGCCCCAAGCTCTCCAAGATCGCAGCTCTAGAGAAGCGCCTTGCAGAACTGTCGTCACATGTTCAACGTGAGTCTTCAGAAGAATCCTCACCTCCCTCTCCAATAGAAGAACAACAGCCAGGGGCTGTAGGAAAGTCTGAGGCATGGGAGTTTGGCGATGGATTTGGTCATTTGTTTCCCTCAAAGCCCGGGATCGATAATAACCCCAGTCAACATCCTCCACCGTCAGCTCCGGACAAGATACGGCCATGGGATTCCTGGTGGCCCACACCGCGGGAAGCGGAGCTGCTGCTCAACGGCTACAGGACCATTCACTCATGTTTATTCCCGTTTGTATGTGTGCCTGGACACATGACAGCCTTAGAGCTGCGGGAGGATCGACCATTCCTGTGGAAAGCTGTCATGATGGTGGGGTGTTTCCTTGACGGAGCTAGACAAGTTAAGCTTGGTCAGGAGCTGCTGGCTGAGATTGGTCGAGCAGCTGTTGTGGATGGGCTGAGCAGTCTCGACTTGCTAAATAGCTTGCAGATGTTGATAGCATGGTATGTGAGACATATGAGAGCTGTCTAAATTCAGCTGGCCCACTCTAACTTGTCACAGGTTTCACTATGCCTTGAAGGGCTCGCAGGTAACCAATCTTTTATTCCTTGCTCGATCTTTATGTGTAAACCTGCGGTTCAAAGAGGATGCAAGCCTTCAAGGAGAGGAATTCACCAAAAACCTTGATCACATGAGGGCCTATGCTGGGACTTATTATCTCAATACTCTGTAAGTGGCGCCACCCGATGCCAAAATACTTTATCTAATCTTGGGGCAGGGTGTTCACAGCAAACAAGAGGCCCGATGTCCTGATGGATACTAGTTCGCTGGAGACATGCTGTCGAGTTCTTGAGGAGTATATGCAGTATCCATCCGATGAGTATTTGATCAAGTTGGTGCGCATCCAGCAGCTGGCTCAATCTATATCTCTCACTATGACGTCGGAGAATCTCAACAAGAACGCCAACAAACCACCCTTGCCGATGATAGTGCGGTCGTTTGAGGAACAATTGCAACAGTACAAGGCTTCTCTGGGCCCACGATTTGTTGACAACGGTATGGTTTTTCTCATTAACACCGGTGAACTTCACATTGACGCATAACTTAGATAATCTCAAAACCCATGTCAACTTAGCTGAAGTGCTCCTCTATGAGATTGCTATCTCAGACCAACACGCTGCTATCTCCTATCTCTCTATGACAGACCGGCTCCACCTCCTCTGGTGTTGTCTAGGGTCACTCAAAACCTTTTTCGATATAAAATTCGACCACCGAGAACTCGAACGTCCACGTTTTCTGTGCATGAGCGCCTCTGAACTCGTCTACTGCATCATCGCGGGCATCAAACTGGTGACGCTTCAGCTGCCGGGATGGGACCTTCCCAGCGTCCATGCTCAGCTTGACCTGGTCCAAGTCATGGATCAGCAAGCCCGTGACCTGGACATTATTGTCGGGCGCCGCAAGCATGGTAATATGCTGGGTACGGCAACGCCTGCAGGAATTCCGACGCCCCCGCCTCCAGCAGACCCCTTTGAGCGACTGGTGAAGCAGCTGAAGTCTGTGAGAGACTGTGTCAAGGTGGAGAGACAGCGATTGTTTGCTGGATCTGGTAATATGGACCTTATGAATTTCAGTCAAGACTTCTTGATGGATGATTCAGGAACCGACTTCTGGCAAGCAGCGGCTACACGTGGATATAATGTGTGGAACATCGTTGGTGACCCTGGAGTTTTGGGCGAATCTTAATATTAAGTTGAAAGGGACCATTGAAGATAGCGAACATTTTCCAGTTATTTATCCAGAGCTTTTACTTATATCTATCTTTGAACCTTCAGTTACCTCCGACATCATCCGCATCGACCTCGACTGCCTTAACCTTGGCCATGTTCAACCACCGCAAGTCACCCCTAGCAGTTGACTTTCGAATACCATATAACTCATCCAAGAAGGTCGGTACAAAGGTTCCAGGCCCACGAACCTCATTTCTCTCAGCGGCAAGTTCAGCAGCGAGTCCAAACATGACCGTGGCGGCCACAGCAGCAAGTAAAGGATCAGCACCATACGCACCAACCATGGCGCTGACGGTCGTGCCAAGGGTGCATCCTGTACCGGTGACCTCGCCAAGATAGGGGTGTCCATTGCTGATGGCCAGAGTGCGGACTCCATCACTAACAAGATCAACGGCGCCTGTGAGTATGATGACGTTGCGGCGGCGCAGGGCGATAGAGCGCACGAGCGAGGCCTTTTGAGGAAAGCTTAGGGATGAGGTCGAGTCGACACCGCGCTGGGTGATGGTTGCGCCAGCGACAGTTTGGATCTCGCCTTCGTTGCCCTTAATGACGGTGAAATGGCCCGCATCTAGGAGAGTCTTTACAGCGTTGCGACGAATGGATGTTGCGCCAGCGCTGTAGAGATCTTAGTTTGCATATGTGGTTTGTAAAGGAGGAAGAAACTCACCCGACGGGGTCGAGGACTATAGGTCGGTCAGCGTCGTTGTAGGCCTTGATTGCTTGGAGATAGTTGTTGAGGCCGTCAGGAGTGACGGTGCCCATATTGACTACGAGAGCGGCGCCGAGGTTGGCGAGATCGGCTGCTTCTTCGGCGTAGTTGGCCATGATGGGACTGGCACCTACGCAGAGTGCTACATTTGCGGCAAAGTTTTGTACGACCTATATGTGCATGAACATATTAACTTATTCAGCGGCAAAATAAAAGGGTTGGTTGTACCCACCAAATTGGTCATGTTGTGCGAGAGAGGCGTCTTGTCAGCCACGGCACGAATAACCTCGGGGATCTTGGCAACGATGACCTTGCTGAGAAGATCACGAGCGGCAGCAGCAGGGTCAGGAGCAGCTATGAGAGCGCTCACAACGGCGACGCCATCGAGAGCCTTGACAGGGGATCCGGCTGCGGCGAGGACGGGAACCGTGTTACTTGCGTTGATGCCACCGATGCAAACGGTAGGGACGGAGCCGTAACCGGTGCTGTGGAGGGCCGAGAGGATCTCGCGGACGCCGGAGGGGCCGATGATAGATTTTGTGTCTTTTTTACTGATATAGTGGGTGTCAGGCGCGGGTTGGGCGGTTTGTTTGCATTGCATGATGCAGATGACTTACGTCTGGGTTGAATAGACTGTTCCTATACCGAGATAATCGGCGCCCGATTCACAGGCTTTGAGAGCTTCTTCTTTTGAACTTGCGGTTACACCAATGATTTTGTTTGGGCCTAGGAGCTTCCTAGCCTCTTCGTATGCTATAAGTTACCACATTGTCAGTATTGGTTCAGACGATCAGAAGTGTAAGCATACATACCCATATCATCTTGTCCAATGTGAACACCCTCACATCCTACCTCAACAGCAACATCAACACGATCATTAATTAGTAGAGGGACATTGTAGCGACGAGCAATAGCGTGTAACTTGTTCGCCGTGTCTACAACAATGCTATGCTCGCTGTGCTTGTCTCGGTACTGGAGAAGAGTGACGCCGCCTTTCAGAGCAGCCTCGACAACTTGTTCGAGGTTGTGATGGCCGAGGATTTCGGGAGTTGAGTCTGTAACCAGGTAAAGGCTATAGTTGACTGAGGGTTTTGTCATGATTGTGATGCGTCGTGTTGTTGTTGAGGTTTAAAACGTCAAAAGGAGGGGCTTGTGAATGGCGGGGGTTAGTTGGAGATTGATAAGATTAGATCATGGTCATACCTATAAGTGACACCTTTTTTAGTGTAGGTAAATAGTTATCTAGAATAAGTGGTAATAAGACCGATTACTTACTTGTTGGTGTTGAGAATCGAGAGTGGAGTGAGCGACTTAAAAGTTGATGAGGTGATTGACGAGCCTATGACATAGGGTAAGGTAAGGCCGATTAGCGATATCTTAATAGATACCTCACCTATGTGCTTGGCAAACAACATGAAGCATAGGCAAAAGAAGAAGTATTATTCACATAGAGAGGTTTATTCTTAGAATACCAAATTCAACTTTTAGTTATCGTAGCCTTTCTGTAGTAAGTATCGTACAATCAAATAACTACACTACACTTTCATATGATACATTGATCAAAACACGATCTAAAATCTCGAAATATCCCGTCCAAAAATCCACGTAATCAACCAGTAAAACGGAATCATCAGCTTATTCCTTATACTCATACTCTTTGTCAAATACGCCGTCCTCCAGAGAATCCACGCCGCTCTACCCTTGAGCTCATCACCCCCCTTTTGATGAATCGCCCTCCATCCACCAAGATACGCCATAGTACCCCAATTGCGGAATTGAAATGGTGCAGTTGGGGGACCCTGGTTAGAAGTACCAGAGTTGAATCTCTTGCCTAGATATGTAGCTTGTTGACTGGCTACTTGTGCTGTAGCTGGGAGTGACTGGCCCTCGACGACAGCGCAGTCGCCTATGGCGTAGACGTCGGGGAGAGTCTTGTTGATTTGTTTTCCGCCCGAGTCTTGAGTTTCTAGTTGGACGCGGAGATGCTCGTCGACTGAAAATCCGCCTGTTTTGGTGTCTTTTGCAATCTTGCCCATGCCCTTGACGTCTTTACCAACTAGTTTTCCCACCAGAGGGTTCTGCATAAGACCTGTGCTCCATACAACGACACCTGCAGCGACCTCTTCAGGTTCTTCCTTGATGCTCATGAATAGGACGTCCCCCTCTCGACGAATGCGTTGTAGGTGATGCTCTGTCTTGACTTGGATGCCCTCACGGCTAAACATGTTTGTAGCGTATGCGGCCAGATTGCGATCAAACATGGGAAGAACTTTGGGAGCAATGTCGTATATCGTGATGCCCACATGAGGCATCAGCTCAGGATACAGCTTGGTCAAATCCTCATGTACCAGGTCATGAAGCTCGGCTGCAAACTCGATACCTGTAGGACCACCTCCCACGACTGCAAAGTGAAGTAGTCGTTTCCTCTCAGCGTCACTCACGCTCGCCAGAGAAGCCTGTTCGAATTTCTGAAGCACCTTTAGACGCACAGTTCTCGCATCAGTAGCATCTCGTAGAAAACACGCATTCTCTTTAACGCCCTCGACACCAAAAGTCTGACTATAGCACCCAACAGCTACAACGAGCTTATCATAGGGAACTTGAAACTCAAGACCTTTGAGGAGATCCTTGCCCGTCCGAGCTGCAACGCCATCGTATTGGTTTGCCTCGACGGTGATAATCTTGTTGGTAAAGTCGATATCAGACGCCCACGCCTGATGAAACTCGGCCAGGTCAAGTTTACGGCAGGGCTCGACTGCAGCGCGGAACTCGAGGGTTCCTACGGCTGTTGAGGCGATGAGAGGAGTGAAGACAAAGTGAGAGCGAGGTGAGATGAGGATGCGTGATGCTTGTGAGGGTGATATTGACTTGGCGAGGGCGTAGCCTGCCCAGCCTGAGCCTAAGATGACGATGCGTTCTTTTGTGCCTGAAAAGAAGAAGAACAAGCCAAACGTGGTCAATTTTCTGCTACATTACTTGGAATTGGATCACTCACCTTCTTGAACTATCGTGCTAGCAAATCTCTTGCAAGACACTCCCCCCAACCTCACCAACGAGCGTGGTTCTCTACATATGAGACTGGCCATGGTGTATATATCCAATCTCTTTTTCTGACCGAGAAAGACCGTTGAATCAAAAGCAAACCAGCCTGAGAAATACAAAGTCGAGGTTGAAAATCGGTCCGTTGCTAAGCGATATCCCAAGTCTCTCCGTCTAAGTCGTTTTCTGTTTAGCTGCCTCCACCGTAATAAGGGTGGTGATGCAACAGAAATTCGTTCAATTGAGAAGTTGAATTCGTGTATAAAAAGTGAGAATGGTTAAGAATTATCTTATGATGTGTCGTTGAAAATTTGGTTACAGAGGCCGTAAGTAAGCGGCATTCTTAGCTATTTATTATATCAATCCATCATCACTTGCTTGACCAAACTTGCAATACGCAAATTACGTATCAAGGATATGTAATGCAGCTATTAGCTTAGCCTTGTATCCGGTACTGGGTTCTCTGCTATCGCAGCTTTGTTAGTTCCCGTATGTAGTACTTGCACCAAGTCTCATCTTCATCTTCCATCTTCCGGCGAAGAAGCGCTCCGCTGACGATAATTCACCGGAGCTGCCCGAATTCGCTCCACCTTGGAGGCTCCGCTCCGCTTCGGCGACCCGTGGGCCCCACTAATGCTCCGGGTGTCCGATGAGTCTAACAATTAATGTTAAATACCATGAATACGAAATATCCCTCGAGACTCGTGATGGTTTGACTCATAGGTACTTCACATGCGGTTGTTATCTTGCCGGTCCGATATATTCCTTCTTAGACACACCAGGCACATCCTCACATGTCAAACTACTCACTTAATCTCAACATATTAACAAGTAAACAATGTTCATTTTAGTATAGCAAACCTTCTCTCTCTAACTATGAAACTCTACGTCATAGCCTGGTTCTTCCCAGGCTTTTTAATAAACAACTCCAATACATCCACGTCCTTCCCTTCGTCCGTCTCGTACTGTAACATCCTTACTCCCCCTTTTCGTCTATTGTAACATGGCATCCAGGCTCTCACCTAGCACTCCTTCAATCTTGACAATCCATCGGTGTGTCTCACGCTCAACCACCTCGTCATCGTCCTCTTGTAACTCACTGATCCGAGGCAGCATCTCATGCAACATCGACAGCCACTCCTCGCCCAAGCGGTCCGTCAGTGCTTGCTCGCACTTGACCGCGGCTAGTCGCACTGCTGCAGACTCGGATCGCAGATGCTTCAGGAGCGCAGAGTTGAGTTCCTTCTGGTGAGCTTGTGAGTCCGCTGCCGAGGCAAGCTCCACCGTTGCCGGGATGAGGTCTTCCGTAACCTCCACCGTGCCGGCATGTAAGAACTGCTCCATCAACACCGGTCCAACGGCGCTGAAGTGGGCCGGAGCTTGCCAGAAGTCATCCTGGTCGTGCTCAAAACAGTTGCCCAGAGTTTGTAGTACCCTTGTCCAGAGTTGCCGCTCCTCAGGGTTCTTGAGATCTATTGCCTCGAGGATTTTGACAGCGTCCTCCACAATGTACGTAGCGTAGTTGGTGACAATCGACTTGAGGCTTCCGAAAAAGGCGTGAAGGAATCCGTAAACACTGTATTGACGCAGAGAACGTCCCACGCGGTCATTCTTGGAAAGACCAAAGCTTGACCACTCAATAAACTGCACAAACACTGGCCGGAATGCCGCGTCGTTGAGCTTGTAAATCATCTTCAAAGCCTTGTCGTTTGCGCTCGCGTCGAGAGCACTGAGCCTCAAAAGATCTTGCTCGCCCAAGCTGCCCTTGGAAAATTCTTGTCGTCGAAGGTCAAAGATCTTGGTGAGAATGCTCGAAAGTAGCGTGACATTCTTAGAAATTCTAGACTTGGGGTGCTTGTCAATTGCCAAGCCTAGGACATCTAGATATTCAGCAACAGCCTGCAATAGTTAGCCACAGTCATTCTTCACACATGTGCGCTGGGTACTTCGTAACTTACAGAGAATCCGGCGCTCCTGGCACTCTCCCAGTTGCGGTCCAGAGCCGAGAAGATCTCCTTTGCCTCGAGCTGCTTAGCCAAGAAGTGAAGGCAATCAACGCGGCTTTCCTTCGTCTCGTCCTCGAGCTCCGTCTCAGCAGACTTGTTGGAAACCTCCAGTATGCGGTCGAGATAAGTCGAAAGCATGTAAGGAAGGTGTTCAGCCAGAGAGCTAATAAATCCATAACTGGCAACATGAAGCTCTTCGTCTCGAGCATCTTCCTCCAGACTCTCATCAAGGTACTTGACTGCCTGAGGGATTGCGCTCGGCAGCACAGGCACGATGGCGTCTTGCAGAACGTCCACGAGTGAGGTGAGGCACAGCAGGGCCATAACGCGGAGGCGCTGCTCAGACTGTCCCAGGCAATGCTCGCCAGCAATCGTTGTAGCGGCCGCTACCACTGCCTCAATATCCTTCTTGCCATACTTTTCAGCAATCTTATCCACACAAGTAACAGCCGTATGCTTATAGCGCATATCACTCGACTCCCTGATACCGGCCGTAAGCTGAGGAAGGAACGCCAATAGAACCGTTCTTGATGCTGGATCGGTGTTGCTCTCCTGCTCGACACGGACCTCGAGGGCGCGAAGAACCTTCTGTCGCAAGCCCATGTCGGGTCTGTCGAGCAGGTTCTCCACAGCCTTGATAAACTCTCCAATCGATAACAAGTTGAGGTGGTTGGAGAGAGCCTGTCCACAACGGCCGTGGAGAGTCTTAGTCTCCTTAACCGTGTCGGCTAGAACAAGGATGTTCTCAAGTAGAGTGGCATAAAGCTCCCTCAACCTCGATGCGTCCATATCGTCCTTCTCCATTGAACCTCCAATCTGTGCCCGAAGTTTCTTGTTGGCTAAAAAGCTGGGAAACGCTGACAGTTGACGGAGAGCAATCTCGTCAAGATCCTTCTTATCCTTGTTACCTCTGTCCTCGCTAATACCGAGGAGAATGAAAGAGATGCCGGGCTTGTTCTTGAAAAGGTCAGCGATGAGGTCGAGCAGCTTGACAAGTGTTTCCAGCTGTGTCTGGATGCTAAAGTGGTTTAACAGCTCAATAACGAACTGCAACAGAGCATCACTAGGACCGTATCGGTCCACCAACATGCTGATCAAGGCGTGGAGGAAGTCTTGAGGACCAAGAGTCTCGACTAGGGCAACAAACAGACCCTGTCGTCGATGGGCGGGGATATGCTCATAAGCAGTCGTGAAGCTCACAAGAATGTCAGAGGCACCGGCAACGGGGCTCTTCTGTCCTTGACGCAGAGACTCAATTAATGGAGGAATAACCTCCTTGATAGTTTGAGACACGACGTGGGCAGAGTAGTCATCGCTTTGTCGTAGAACTGAAGTACCCATAAAAGTGAAGATGGGCATGACACTGTGAAGTACCAAATTTGGTGCGGTGGTAGCTAGACTGGCAATCAGGAGAAGAGCAGCGTTCTGGACAACCGGGCTAGATGACTTTTGGATGCAGTTAACAAGCAAATCACCGTAGCCGCCAGAGCTATCGATCTTGAGCTTCTTGTTCGCCTTGTAAGTTGGCATCATGGCAAGCAGACTTCGCAGAATGAGGTTCTGCAGGTAGCCCAACTCGGATCCAACAACCGTTCTAAAGTGCTGGAGCTCAGATAGGGCAGTGAAAAGTCCATCCAAAAGCTCGGGGTGCTCGACAGGGTCGGAGTTCTCAACCAATTGTAGAACAAATGTGACCCTTCGCAGTGCCTGACTAAGCTCAGGGGTAACCTGGGTGATAAGACCGCGGTCACCTCCAGAAGAGCTAGTTCGGCGTCGCTTGTTAGGCGGGGGCTCGGTGATCATCTTGGTGCCAGTTTGGATAGAGTCAAGGAAGAAGGCGAGAATGTCAGTTGTCAGTCGCACGTTTCTCAACAAATCGGCAGCCTCTGCAGAGACAACAGACTTGGTGTCATTTGAAACAGTCGATTCCTGTGAGATGTCTAGCAACTGCTCAGCGGCCATGAACTTGACATCGGGCTTCATGGAGGACCACATCTTCTTGATTCGAGCAAAGATAGCACGAATGAGATCGGCCTTCTCTCTCTGTTCGGGTTCCCGGAGGAACTCAAGGAAGAATTCTAGTCCTGCTGTATCGTTCGGAACAACGACATCAACAAAGCGGTTGTCCATATCCGACTTCTCCAAACGTTCCGAACTGCAAAGCTTAGCTGCATCATCTTCGCTTAAGCTGGCCCACCATTGCAGAGCAGGAAGCAGAAGCTGGGTTCTTGTTGTGGTGCTGACTCCTCGGACTTCGTTGACAGTGTTCAGTAGCCTATTCTTGACTAGGATCAAAGGAGTGTTGACGATATGTGAAGCAAGGAAATGGAGGAGAGACAGCCTTCCGGGCTGGGACAAGTGGTCCTTCTTGTCCAACGCAGGATCAGGCTTAGACTGGTATTTGCCTTGCTCAATCGAGGTACGGAGTACGGCAGATATATGTTCGGGGTCCATAACACACTCCTCCACGCTGGGAAGAATTTGCAAGTGCAGAACCTTGGCGACAATATCGGAAGTTAGAGAAGCAATCTCTGTCGACTTTCCGTACAATTCCTTTTCTCCCCAAAGCTCAAGTCCCTTCGAGGGAACTGGGGGAGTGTAAAGGCTAGTAAGGACAGTAATCAAGTCGGCAGCGGCCTGACGAACACGTTTAGAAGGGTCGCTAAGTGCTGAGAAGCAATAAGGGAGCAAAGCCTGAAGATCCGTCTTTCCAGCATCACTAGCCTTGAGCCTCTTCTTAACCATATCCAGAGCCGCAACGCGTGCCAAAGCTGGGTAGGGACCACTCCAGATGCGAATGAAGAAACTGAAGTAAGTGCAGTCCTTAAAGGCCGACTGTCGGTGGAGTTTGGGATTCAGCTCAAACTCGGAGAGTAGATCAGAGTTTTGAGAGCTCTCTGAAACGACGTTGAAAAAGATATGGCTGAACTCGTCAAAGATCTCACTAGGTTGAGGCACAAGACAAGGAGAGAGTGATTCGGGACGGTCGGAGAGCTCCCTAAGCAGAAGACCTAGATCTTGGGGCGCCTTCTTCTCCTCATTACCATTAGCCATCTCCTGGTCGTCTTTGATCGTTTCGGGTAGTCTTCGTGAGCGGAATGAAAGATCGAGCTTCATCTCTAGTTCCTCGATATCGAACTTGACTTCCTCAATAACAGACTGAATGGTATCGCCGGATTTTCCGGTGATTTGGGAAAGAGTAATAAGTGCCGAGCCAAGCTCTCGTCGAAGTGCGCCGTCTTCGTCATTGTCGTCGTTAAGTCGATGCGCGGTCAAAATAAGAGACTTGAAAATAACTGCAATTTGCTTCTCCTTGAGAATTGAGCTACCCAAGACGGTGATGATAGTCGCCAACCCTCGAGCGTCACCCTTCTTGGTAAGTCTTTCAATCAATGCAAGACAGAGACCGTTGGCCAACTTGTCAACCCGGCGGTCTTGGCCGATTTCCACAAGGAGGTTTCCGACATCTGTAACCTTCATGAGTGCCTTTGTGGTCTTGCTGCTCATTTGCTTGGCAGATCTGTATTGCGCTAGGATGGCGAGACAAACAAGAGCAGGTCGCACGGTTTCGTTGGTCCAACCATAGACAGTCTGGTCCATGAACGCGGTGACAGCGATATCCTCGAGATTGCCCTTGGCAACAAACACTGCGATCGCCATGTATGAAGCGATTTGTACGCTAGGAACCTTCTTCATGACCAACGATTCAGCAAAAACGGGACCCAATCGGTGAAGCAAGACCTGGTCGTTTTCGCTCTGTACCGCGGCTCTGCCTGACCTAGTCTTGTCCAAGATGCCGCTGACTGCCTCTGTCATAATACCGGCCCAAAAAGAGACCAGGGCAGGGTAGTTGTACTGCATTCGGCATGATTCGAGGGTGTACTCAGAGATGAGAGTCAAGAACGCAGGGTGCTGGATGGCTTGGCGAACCAATACAGATCGAGGAGGGGACGTGACCGAACGAATGTAAGGGTCGAGGAAGCGGAAGTCGTGGGGGATCTTGCTCGGTAGGATCGACAAAAGAGTAGCGAAGGCTGGAATGGAGTGATAAGGTAGGAACGTGAGGAGCAGGGCCTGGGTATTTTCCTCGTGAATTCTGCCTAGTGTTAGTCTACTTTCGCGCCGACAAGCAAGGCTCTACCTTACCTGAATCTACGAATGAGCCATTCAATAGACTTGATCGCAGGCATCAGCCTGAGTCGGCTACCTGCAAGGCGCAGGAAGGCCTCAACTCGACGGTCGAGTTCCTCATTCTCAGAGGCTGTGAGCTGCGTGCGATCCTGATTTTGGCTCTCCTCGCTAAAAATGGTCGACTGGAAAGGTGCGAATCGAGCATCAAGCTGGCAGAGCTCTTCAAATCCCTGGAAACAAGTGGTATAAAGAGTTTGGTAGCTCTGGGTAGCGGCGACTCGAGGCTCCCAAATCAGCGACTTGGAGTGAGCAGCCTTTTGCGCCTTGACATTAAGAGTTGACTTTGAAATGGCGGCCACCTGCGCCAATTGAGCAGCGAGAGAGGTAGCCATGATGAGAAGGGCTGCACCTCAGGCTCTGGGCGGTAGATGGCGGGGGGATGTTGATATCGACGTCGTCGGTGATGGCATCAGAGTGAGGCAGGTCTGGAAATTTTTTGGCGACAGAAAAAAAGAGACTCGAGTCTGTTATCGATAAGATACTACTAACTAACTAGAGTTGGGTGTAGCGTATTTTATGTACCCCACACGGATTGGAGGTATCGTACAATTATTCATTCTTCCCCACTACCTCTTGGGGAACTGGCATCAACCAGACCTTGGCTCGAATTATTGAATTTCTACCTATGATAGTTTCCTAAAGATCTTCCTCACTCAGATGGTTCAATACTTATTTTGCGGATCTCGAGTATTTTTTAGGCGGGTATCAACTAGGAAGCCCTTAAAGACCTAGCTAGTTACTTGTGTTCTTTGATTCTTTTATTGAAACTGGCGTGAAAGTAGCTGATAGTACAGAGTCCTGCCTTTGTGATAGTCGCCGAAATAAGCAACTCGACTTCTACCGAGTTTAAAGATATTCTTAACTTGAAAGATATTGCTTCTCTTCAAAACTAGCTACCATTTATGTTATGGTCCATTTTGGCCTCTCAAAGTCTTTACTCTCAAGATACTTACATAATTCGCTCGAAATCCCCACAACTGGCGCAGAGAGGCACATGAGAAACGGCTAAAAGGAAATAGACTGCATGTCCCTTGGTTAAACAAGCTTACTCTAGCTGCAACTACTTGGGTAATAGTGTTTGTAACTCACGCAATCCCCGCAGATCATTTTGCAGCTTTCAAGAGGCACAACAAACTATAGCTACCTACAACATGGCCGTAAGACACTCACGATTCTTAGGAGAGGCCGAAGAAAGCTCACAAATTATAGTCTACAGTCCCTCAGGTTGTTCTCTTCGGAGACTCCTTGTTCCAGCAGTGCGCTAGTCTCCAGGAGGGCTTCTCCTTCCAAGCTGCTCTGCAGTCTAGTGAGAATTAACCTACCGTTCACTCAAATGGTGATCTAACTCTGGCTCTACTCTTAGACTTTATCCGGCGTCTGGACATTGTGAATCGAGGTTACTCGGGCTTCAACACCGATATCGCTCTTAGGTATCTGCCAAATATCTTTCCAGAGCGCACGGCCTCATCGCCCAAGATGGACTATCTGGTGAGCCAGACTCTTACAATCAAGGCATTGGTGACGTGACTGATTGTGATGTGACTAGGTTCTCCTGTTTGGCGCCAATGATGCAGTGCTTGAGGATGCTATCACCAAGCAGCATGTTCCTATTGACCGGTACAAGCAAAACCTCACAAAGATCATCAACCACCCAAACATTGCTGCCCACAAGCCTCAGATTCTACTAGTCACTCCTCCTCCTCTGGACGAGATCAAGACAACACCATCATCCATAGCGAATGGCCACAAGGGAGCAATCCGAACGTCTGCTGTCAGCGCTTCCTACTCTGAGGTTGCTCGTGAAGTTGCACGAGAGAATCCTGGAGTGGTTCTCGTGGACCTCTGGAAGGCACAGATGGACAAGGCCATCTCTCTCTCACCAGGCGACTATACAGCTGGCGGCCCGTGGCTGGGTTCCCCTGAGAATGGAAAGCAGGGCGGCCTGGATGCTCTCCTTCACGATGGGCTTCACATGAGCGGAGCTGGATACCAGGTGTTTTATGAGACTATCAGGCCGTTAATTGGTAAGGAGTGGCAGGGTCTTGCGGATGACGACCGTCGGGGCTTCGTAATCCCAGACTGGCGTGAACTTCTCGAGCTTCAGCCCACCCTGAAGACTGGTGATTAGATTCAAGGACATAGATAGACAGATAGAACTATTAGATATGATAGAATCTTGCAACAGGTTTGTATTTCAATACTTCTATTGCTGTAATATCCATGCGGTGTAAAGTCTAAAGACGTAGGTAGTTTTCACCCCACCATTGAATGAACCCATGATGTAGCATCTCGGTCGACAAAAGACTGAGAAATAGAAGTTCTGTTGATTAAATTCAGCACAATCAACAACATTACACGCCAGAAAATCCAATTGGACATGCTTTATGAAAGATGATCTAATGCAGCCCCGTTGCCCGAGGACCACGTCGAAACACCGTTACGTAGGACAGTGGCTTCCACTCTATTCCTTTTAGCGGCTAGACCCCCTGATGTTGCCTGTTTCTAGTGGGCTGCATAGCGGTCCAAGACGCTAGACCAGGCGCCACGTTAGCGGCTCGCCCGCCCCGACTACGACCAGTTTACGTACAGCACCTCCACCTCAGTCGCTTGCTTCATCCCTCGAATTCAACCTCCATCGAAACATTATTCACAACTTCACGCTTTGCTGCTTTGTCTCTTACTACTCTCGGCACACTTTAACGACACTCTCTGTACTTTAGAGACTCTCCAAAACCGCACAAATCATCCAATACCGACTCAACCTTTCCACAAACTTACCTATCTCGAGTATAATCGCTTTCCGCTGTCTCGCCCGCTTTGCGACGCCAGTAAACACCCAACTTCGACCCCTATCGTTCACATCAATAACGTGCTGCTTCAACGCCTGAATACCTATTCACTCGATTATTGGCCTGAAATAAGGCCTGAAATTCATACCATTAGCCTGCTGGCCGTACGATCTTTGTCCCGACCAGCGATTCGCCTATAACGCCCACAACGAAGTGATAGCGTTCGAACGATCACTGCCTCCACGACTCTTTCGATTTCCAGGTCGCATACTTCAGAGCCGACACCATTCTTTATCGTCTCTATTAATTCAAAGATAATCCACGCTATCGATTTATTGCCATACTCAAGGCCTACCGTTCAAAACAACCGCGATTTCCAAGATCGCACTCTGATCGTCAAGGGCCCTGTGGTCTCTACCAGGCGATGTGGCGGGGAGGGAGGACCTCGTGAACTAATTCTTAACTGGGGATCGAGGTCGTCAGTACCAATTTGATTTATCGGCAAACACAAGCTGTGTTATATCAGTTCATGCTGTACAGTTGAAGCCTGTTGTTTTGTCTCCATATTGTTCATTTCCTGCTAGCGTCCTCGATTCCCCCTCCCTCTTGTTACCCAACTTACCACACTTTGACTTCGCTAGTCGAGTGGCCTTTTCATAACCTACGAATAACCAGAGATTTCATATCTTGGCTCAGCAAGCGTCACACTGTTCAAGTTGGCTCTGGGGATGGATCCCAGGTTCCCCGTTTCTCGCGAAGATCTGTACAGCCTACAGATGGAAGTGAAGCAAGTACAATACACCCAAAACAACCATGCCGAACGACTCCTACGACTGGAAAAGAGACAAGCGGATGATGCTGCGCTAAAGTCAGTTTGGAATTCTCCTTTCCCTGGTGTTCTTAGCGGCACGCCTCAGACTGGTAAGTTGACTGCCTACTATTACATCGAATGTTTTTTCACAACCTAATAGGACCTGTGTCCATTCCGCATAATGACATGTTCGATGACTTGGACGAACAAGGTGAACAACTCCTTGGGTCTCTCCATCTTGGCCCGGCAGAAGAGGAGCCGGCTCGTCGAGGGGCTGCTTCGCGGGCTAATAGTGTTCGGTTCGACGAGAGCGCCTTACATGGATCTAGTTGGGGTGGTCCCAATAATCGTCACTCGGGAGAGTTTGGTCCAGTTCGCCCTGGCAGCGGTCTCATGATGGAACGCTCATTATCTCACAAGTCGGATGGACGACATAGTTCCGCTGGACATTCGGTGCACTCTCACCATTCCATTGCCTCTGGCCGAGCTAGCAGTTTAGGTCTCGATAACAACTTTGCGGTTGGTGACGATGATGACGACTCGTTCGACATTCCTGGACCTCACCCAGCTCTCTTCGTTCTTGGCACAGTACCTTCGATCGTACGCTGTTGGCTGACTCCTAACTTTGGTCATTCTACACTTCTGTACGCCGATGTTTGCAGCGGCTCGCAAAAATCAACAGTCGACTACTCTTTGCTCAGAGAATTGGACCTTGAGGATGAGATTCAACGCGACGTCGATGGTGTCTACCGAGTGAGGCTGAATGTCTATTTTGCTGAAGCTGTTGTCACGCACCACGGCAGTCGTTCCAGCAGCCCCCGAGGTCCGGTCCCTTCGATCACGGTGTTCTTTGAAGTTCCTGGAATTACGGAGCAGCCCAGTCAGGCCGTTGATCGCAAAGCCATCCGCATTTATTTGGGTAGCGATGCTCTGCGAGCCCACTCGGCAGATATTCTATTTTCTCAGAATACCATGACCCTTCGTGGAGATGAGCGAGAGAGACTTCAGGTGCCCTTTGTGCGCCCCGAGGACGAATCTGTGTTCCGTAACATCTGCACCACTAACGTGATTCCTGAGAAGCCGAAGTTGAATGCAAATGCTGCACCTTTTGTCTCTGGCGATTTTAGCCAGGCCAGCCAGGAGAGCATCCCGGATTTGGAGCCAACTCCCCATCAAGACTATGAGTCTAGAAGTGAGATGTCACCAATGGCAACTGAGGCAGCCCTTAACAAGCGCTCTACCTCTAGTGGTAGCTTGTCGGGCGCCGAGAGTGAGAGGTCTCATAGGGTTACCAATGGTGATGAGACAAGTACCAAAGGAATCGTCACTGGACAAGTCACGTCGGAACCCCCTCGACGAGAGCCGTCGTCAGGCATTTGGGCATCGTGGCGTCATGGATCGGGCAACGGAACAGATGGTTCGCTGCGAGATGGATCACTGAGCGGATACCAACCTGCTGGTCGGGGTCGCAATATGAAGGTTCTCAAACCTCAGAAGTCAGCCTCAAATTCTACAAGGACAGGGGCATCGTATGACTCTTCCAAAGGAGTCGGAGATGGTCGCCGTAAGAGCCAGGTCGGGTTTGGAGAAAATGGTGTTAGTCCTGTGAATCGATGGGAGGCCAAGCGCGTGGTGAGTATGAACAGCGAGGCCAAGGCGCAATCATCGTCACAGCCGCCAGCGTCTCGAGAAGGGCGTAACGCCAATGCTCTGCCTAGATCGGCCAATCCTGTTGGAGTTGCTTCGGCGTTCTCGTGGATGACACCGACATCGAAGCCCAAGACGACTGCAGGCTCGGAGTAGCGAGTTTGCCGAGTCTTGTACTGGTGTTATGTTTCCTTTCGACCTCTCAAGAGCCGAGTACGCATTGACATCTACTCGTTGAACATGGATGACCACAGTAGGCGAGAGTTATAGAGGAGACAAGCCGCCATTGGGCGTTGATGGACTCCTCGGACTGAACAGGGGATGATAATGGCGGTTCGATGTAATGAAATGACTCGGAAGAAGAGACAAATAGGGGCCAAGGCAATCAAGACACAATAATGATGTTTGTACTGTTCAAGTCCATGTATGTAGGGAATGACTATATTGTCTATACTGTTCAACATCCACTGTCGCTATACTTGGTTATATCTTGGACCCAGATGGCAACGCTTGCCATACCTTTTTGGTATCAGCCATTGACTCCTTAACAACACCAATAAGCCCCTTGAAGGCAGGATGCGACGCATCGCCAACACACTCATACATCCAGCTCTCACTCGACGTAACCGTAATCCCAGGCTCAGCTCGTAACCGCGCAAGCGCAACGGCCACCTCACCCGGATTACAGCTTGACACGCCATCAGCGATAACATAAACCTTGTGACCCGCGTCACGCAAGTCAAGCGCAGTCTGCGTGATGCATATATGAGATTCAATACCCACAAGAGCAACCTCAGATCCTGGAGGTAGGTCGGCGGTGACGGAGGGGATGGACATGGAGAAGCGTGTCTTGTCATGAGGTTCCGTAGGGAGAAGTTCAGCGAGAGATGGAACGGTGTGACCCAGCTTGGCTGAGGTTTGAGTCGTGGTTACGACAGGGACGGAGATGGTGTTTGCGAATTTGAGGAGCTTCTGGGTGGTGAGGACGCTGGTGAATGGTGGTTAGTTGATGTGAAGTGAAGTTATGAGAGTGAGCATAACTTACATGCTATCGAACTCATGAATGACATTGCGAAACTTTTCTTGCATGTCACAGACACTGGGTACGTTAGTTCTTGATTAGATGTCTATTTTTTGTCTCATATATTCATTCATACGTACAATATCCTTGGGTTTTCTATTCAATCACCAGTTAGCATCTCATCAGCCGTGAACATAGTTCTTATCACTCACTAAACCTCAACTGACTCTGCGTCGGAGAAGACATGGCGCGTAGCTGCTGTAGTGTATACCTCGAAGAATGAGTAGCGATACCTCCTCCTCCTCCTGTACAGCCTCTGGCTATGTGTTGAACAGTGGCCGAGATGGCTCGTGATCCGATGGAGAGCCGAGATATCCCACGTCGAAGAACAGTTGAAGCCAGTTGCATAGCCACGGGTTAGAGGAAGAGTAAGAGGAGTAAATCCCAAGTTGTTCAGTGCCGGTCCGATACTCAGCATCTGAGATATTTTGGAGTTGATTAGAGTTTAACGATACGATGTAGGCGGGGGCAGCGGAGTGGAGAAACCGACCCTTGCCATGGAGTGCATTAGCGGGGAGAAGCCCCTGAAGGTCAGTGTCGACAGCGCTCCACTACAGTAGGCAACATGCCCAGAATCCGAAGGTCATTGACGGAAGCATTTCTTGGAACAGGATAGAAAGAAAGGAAGGCTTCTCTTCAAACAACTGGATTAAAAATATACGTCTAAATGCCTTATACCCCCAACCTTTAGGATTCTTTCGCCTTTTCCTATGAATGCCAACTTAAAACAAGCCAACTTCCAACTCCAATATATGCAAATATTCTATTTTTACATGCGAAATAGCCCCCCTTAAAACCACTAGGCGTTGACCTCAGCAAACCATGTTCGCAAGAGACCGGCCAATGCACTTGGAAGCTCTTCAAGATGATGAACAATCAAGTAGTACTGGAACGGGAATGTATCCAGATACCTCTCAATCACTACTTTGCTCTCTCCACCATCTCGCACAAACTTGGCTTCCTTGAGCTCAAGTACACTGTCGCCCTTCTTCTTGTCCGTGTCGTCCATGATGATAAACACAATCATGATACGCTCCTCCATCGCTTCTCGCAGCATTCTTCGGATGCTTTCGTGAGCTGAAGATGGCGTGAGTCCGTCAGAGAGAATCAGTGCCAATTGCCAGAGATCCGAATTGCCGCTGCCTTGTTGTCGTGCCAGTCTGAAAGTCTCGATAGTTCGCTGAATGAGGAGTGCAATGTCCGTACGATCTTGAGAAAAGTTGAACTTCTGTAGTACCTTGGCTCCAGCGTCTGAGGCAAAAGGCTCAGTCAAACCATGGGCTGTAAACACATCGCTGCCGAAGCCCATCACGCCAACTTGCCCCGCTTCCAACATTGTGAGAGAGCGTGACACCATCACAAGAGACTCCATTGCCAGCGTGCCTGAGGATGATTCACCCATGCTTTTGCTGTCGTCGACGCAAAGCATAATCTGGTAAGTTCGCTTGGTCGGGATACTGCGCCGCATCCAGATCTTGTCCCGCTTATAGCTTGATGCAATGTATGGGATGATGCGCTTGATGTTGAGCCGCTTACCAGTACGGAAAGCACCTGAGAGCTTGGTCGACTGCGAAGGCGTGAGGATGAGTCGCAGCTGAGATGTCAAGGCCAGAGAGAGGGAGTGCGTCTTGGTTTGGAATTCAGTCCACTGCTGCATTGACTCCCCAAAGTCCCGGAGTGGTCGTTCTTCATCCGAGATGTGCGTGGTTGAGAGTTGCGTGGATGTCTCCTGGATATCTGCCTCATCTTGGTCCTCTTCCACCAATTGCGCTTCTTGCTCTGAAAAACTGAGCTCACGATGATAATTGCCTTGACGTGTCTTGACTCCAGAGCGCGTGTCATCTTGATCCTTGTCCGTATCTTGCTTGCTGGCATCTGGCGCCTCGGCTGAATCAGTAGTGTCCATCTTGTCTGGGCCCTGCTCAGCCTCGTCCTTGTCTTCATCCATCAAGCGGCTTGTAGGGTCTTGTTTTTCCTCGTCGATAGCCATGGACTCATCGATGGGCTGAACTTGTTCGTCATCAACAGTCCCCATGGCTTGCGTATCCGCAGCCGTTTCGTCGTCCTGGAGGTGTTGGAATTCCTTGCGGCCTTGATCAGCGCTTGGGTCCTGTGGTGCATTCTGCTCATTGGCTTCGGATGGCTCGGCGTCTTTGATATCCTCTTGTTGTCGATGCCAGCGTTCAAGAGCGTCACCGAGTTTCTTGAAGGGATCGCTACGTGCCGAATCCTTCTTTTCTTGCTCCTGATCGGCCCTGTCCATGATTTCTTTTGACTGAGACGTAGATCCCTTGTTCCCTGCGCTTGTATCTTGATCAGCAGCGCCTTCTCCCATCTCGCCATCTTCTTGTTGGGCAGCGTTGTTCTGGAAGTTATCGTCGACATCCATTGAATCGGCATTCTGATCCTGGCCAGAACTCTTTACATCGCTTGGCGCCGCATTCTCGTTATCAGCTGTAGTGCTGTCCTGGGGTGGCTGATTCTGGTCTGTAGCATTCTCCTGCTCTTCGGCCTTTTCCTCTTCCTCAGGTTGAACATCCTCGTCAACTTCATCCTTACCACCAGCCTTCTCCTCGGGTGTCTCTTCGTCCTCTTCAACCTCGGCTTCATCCCCGGCTTCCCCTTGAAGCTGAGCTTGAGCGGTGGCGTCTTCTGATTCTTCCTCCTCATTATCGCCCATCTCCTGGTCCTCGGGTCCTTTCTTCTCTTCTTCAATGTCCGATAGATCGTCTAGATCATCGCTGTCTGAACCTGATTCATGTTCGTTGCCAAGATCTAGTTCCATGTCGTCAGGAAGAGCTAGAGTATCGTTCTCCTGGGCGGTCTGCTCTTGCTTGTTCATCTCCTCTTGCGTTTTAACATCCTCCTCTTCAGCACCAGCCTCTTCCTCCTCGGCATCTTGCTCGCCAGATTCATCAACATCTGGCTGTTCCTCGCCTTCTTGTTTCTTGGCGTCTTCATCTGCTGCCATCTGCTCATCGTCTTTTTTCTGCCCCTTAGCCTTTTCTCCCTGCTGATCTTTGTCGGCCTTTTCCTCGTCGTCTCCATCCCACATCTTCTCATCGACGGCAGTAGGATCAAGGTCGTCAACATCTCCTGCTTCTTCATCCATGTCGTTCTCCTCTTCTTCTTCATCTCCATTCTTAGATCCTTCCTCGTCGTCTTCAGCACCATCAACGCTACCCATGTCTCCCTCAAGCTCCTCATCAGCCATATCAACAGCATCCTTCTCGTCTTCCATCTCGCCAATCTCCTCCTTATTGGGTTCTTGAGCAAGTTCGGAGAGATCTTCATCGGGCTGAATATCTTTGCTAATGTCTTCGGCACCTTCTCCATCACCAAGACCGGTTCCAGATTCCACCTTGCCGGATTCCCCAGAAGTTTCATCAGACTTTTCCTGAGGCGTGCAGAAGCCCTGAGACGAGATTTGTGTGAACGTTCTGGTCATATTGTAGGCCATGTGTGCTATAGCGCTGTGGATGTCGACAACTTGCATCAAGGACTGTTGGCAGAAGTTGACATACTCGCTGACGATCGGGCTTGCGATAACCATGAGGCTCATGGCTGCCTGGCTGGAGTGTTGCTCTCCGAGATTAATTCGTTGAAGCATGTCGATGCAGCTCATCACGCTTCTCTCAACCTCTTCAGTACGAAGCTTGGTAAACAGATTGACAAAGCCATCACTGTGAGTGATGAGCCAGGCAGGTTCATCCTCGTTTCGTGGAATCTCGCGTGCGGCTTTCTTGGCACCCTCGATCGCAACGAGGATCTTGTCACAGAGTGTTGAAATGGTATTGGCGAAGGTGACAAGTTCCACGTTGTCGGCTTGCGGTTCTCGTATTTCCTCGGTGATTTTGGTCCAACCACTGATTTGTGCGAGCACAAAAGCGAGCTTCGGCTGCTCTGTCATCAGTTGTTCCAGGGTAACACGGAAGCTGGCCAATTCACAAGAAAATCTGGTCTCGGCCTGGGCTGCTGCTTCAGAGGACAGGGCTTCTGGAAGTTGTCCTAAACTGGCAGTCGAAGTCTGTAGCGACTCAAATCGTCCATACCACGATTTCAACTGCTTCAGAACCCCAACGTGCTTGTTTTCTCCCAGCTTCTCGTGGATTTCTACAAGATGGATGGCGTGTTGCAGTATATGAACCAGCCAAGGTAAAAGGCGTGTCCAATCGGATACTACAGTCTTGCGAACAATAACGCCATGGTCCTGAAAGAGACCGAGGTTGTTGAACTGAGCGGTTGATTGCCTGAGCGAGGACAAAGAAGAGGCTCCAGAAGAAATGAAGTTTCTCTGAGTGATCAAGAGATTGAGCATTCCTTCAACAAAGCCAACGCTTCGGGCGATTTCAGCACTGGTGAGATCCTCAGAGTGATCCCTTAAAGCTGCTCTAGCTTTGGGGGCCAGGTCAAGAATCTTGTGTAGGTGGTAATCGATGGCTTCTGTCAATATACCCTCAGGAAGCTGCACCGGCCGAATTGACGACAAGACGACTGATAACGAATCTTGTTCGGCAAGCTTGTCTTGGCCGAGGTTATGCTTGAGACCCATCTGTCGAAGATCACGCAGCGTATCAGCGAATAGCTTCCTCTTTCTTGTTTTCAAATGCTTGACCTGATCTTTGTTCTCGTCGGTTAAGAAGGGAGGTGTTTCTTTTCGCAGTTCTACCATTGATTCGTTCAGGCCAGAGACAAAGTTATCAACGATCTGAGGTACTTCGCTCTTCATATCTGAACTGTCAGAGATCTTGCGCATGACGAAAACCGTCCTTGAGACATTAGCAAGTCGCTTGTGGCCATCGATCCATCCAGGCATGGCATCACACAGTTTAGAAAAGGCTTCCGCTGAAATGTTGGCACTAGCGGACTTCTTCTCAACATGGTTTGCACGATTTACGTCTTGATCTGGCAGACCCTGTTCAATGATCTGCTTCGCCTCTTGACCAAGAACACCACGGAACTTTCTGACGAGTCGGAAGAGTTTCTGGTGAGACTTGCGTGCACTTTCTCGGAGAGCGTTGATGTTTGTGTCTTTCCAACTAGCCATGAGGAGTACATCCTTCATCTTCTTCTCGATGGGAAGACGCCCCTTGTGAATCGCTTCGTCCATTGTCTTTTCGTATCGGGAATAGTACTGAATGAAATTGGACAGGGCGTGTAGGATAGCTTCGAGGACCGGGTAGTCTCTGGTAAGGAAATTTAAGTGACTCTGGAGCTGTCGCAGGAGGGCCAGACGAGCTCCATATTGGCCAACGATTGCAGTCGAGAAGTACATCTCCAAATTTTGAATCAGAGAAGCAGCATACTCTTCCATCTCATTGGGAACTTCCACCAACGAAAGAGGAACAGCAATAACAACCTGATAAGCGACAAACCACCAAGAGTAGGCATCGTCTTGGCACTTCCTCTGCTCCATATCAAAGAGATTGGCCCATGTTGAAAGCTCCAGTCGTCGCCAACGGATGACCGTATCGGTAAGGAGGTTGTGAAGAGTAAGAACGCCATGGACCTTGCTGGCCCATCCACCAAACTGCCATTCGTACACATAACCATGGAGGTACTCGACCTTGGGCAGGATTTTGGCGAGTGGCTCGGTGTGAACAAGTTCAAGGACTTTGTCACAGGCTTGGATAACATCAGCCAATGTTTGCATATGCCCAATCTCATCTACAAGCTGAAGCTCACGGAATCGAGCCTTGATCTTGTGCATAAGGGCAACGAGTTGGCGAGCCTCGGGGACATTGGCGTGTGTGTAGAAGTTGTAGGATTTGTCAACAGTGGATAATACCAACGAATCGAGTTTATTGTTTAGGAAGAACATGGTGCCAGCCAGCATCTTGCTTGTCAGACTGCGGTCAATGTTCTTGTGATCAATCGTCTCAGACGTTATCCTGTCGCCCACGGATTGGCAAACTTCCCTGAGAGCTGTACCGAATTCTTGTCGGTCGAGGAACAGATTCTTATGAATCTGTGCGACTCGCAGCGACTGATCGCGTACTTCATCTTGCTTCTTGACAGCAGGAACGTTTGCATTTTCCTCATCGCCGAAAGTTGGGAACAGTTCGTTGAACTCCTCAGCATCAACCTCTTCTTCGTCTTCTTGAGAGCCTCGGAAGCGGTATAGGCTACCCTTGGCAGCTTGTTCTTTGCGGTCCGCTTCAAGCCGCTTGGTCCACTCATCATACAAGTTGTGGAAACTCTTGAAAACCATTTCACGAGCCTGGCTTTGAACATTCTCCATACCTTCAACACTGGCGACTAATTCCATGTAATTGAGAAACTCGAAAGTTCTGGATGAAAAATCACCATCCTTCTGATTCCACATGCTTCCGCCAAAGAACGGCGTCACCTCAAGAAGCTGCTGCGAGGCAGGTGCCAGAGTACGAGCTGATGCCGCGTCGCACAATGAGAGTCCAATCATGAGACAACGCAAGAGGTTTGACGTGGGTTGTGTTATGTCTTGGTACGCTTCAAAGCGGGCAGAGAGCCGGTCTAAGAGCCTGAGGACATTTTCTCTGACTAGCTGCAGCTCATCGGCCGCTCGAGATGGATCGTTATCCAGAATCTGGAGAGCTGAGGACAAAGTAGGTCCAGTGACAGACTTCAAGACATTAGAAAACTCAGCATGTAGACGGCTAAGCTCCGACTGGTCTGGTCTATAGATAGGCCGAGCCTCTTCAGGCAGAGGGCCCAAAACTGTGGATTCTTCTTCAAGCAGGCGGATGCGTTCGTTCGTATCTTGTCCAGTGAAGAGCTTTTCAAATATTCGTAGTGAATCCGTGCGCTCATTGAGGAGAGCGTGCATCTCTTGAAGGAATTCACGCTCCATCTTAGGTCTGCTTTGCGGGTCGAAGACACGATCCGGGACATACAACTTGACGGTTCCAATGCTGAAGTGAATCCATGCGAAAGCTGATAGGTGTGCTTGCCGTTGATTATCTTGCTGCGAAGTAGAGAGAGCTTTCAGCACAGGGATAAGATGCTCAATCGCAATTTGACGAAAATGCTCTGCTTCGAGGTGGGACGCAATGTCATCAAAAACGTTTGAACTCTCCGCAGGATCTTGGGAAGCTAGCTGTGCTGCTTCAACGACGACATCTTTGAGGTGAGGGCCATGGGCGCTAAACACCTCGAGAACAAGATTTGATAGAACATTGTTGAGTCTTGTCAGAGGGTTCGCCACCAAGTCAGAACCCAGGTTGGTGAGTTGTCTGCCTGCAATCGGCAGTTCAGCTTCAAGGAGAGCCAAGGAGCCTAGATTGACAGATCCTAGAGTTTTCAGCTTGGACCAGAACGTAGACACAAATTTACCATCCCAAGAAAACTGATTCTGGTAAACCAGGTTCTCTACAGACTGAAGAAGTGTGGCTTGGCCATCAGAACTGGCAAGCATCATTCCAGCTTGCGTGGGCACGTCAGACAACACTTGCAGTTCCGCGTTGTCATAGGTCAGGGGCCTGAGCATGGAGACTTGGCGAAGTGCTTCGAATTCCTCCACCATGAAAGGCTTGCGTTCAACTTCATCGGTACCAATGCGGGCTTCAAGAGACTCGATTTCTGCAGTAAGGTCTTGGAGAAGGCTGTCCACATTCGGAACGTCACTTCGGAGGATTCCAGAGGTCTTCTCGAGAGTGGTCATCGCTTTAGTCAAATCAGGAATCGATGCCCCAGCCTTCCACCGTAGGGAATCAAACCTAACGCCCAGCTTCTCAAGTTCTAGGGTTCGATCCAAGATCATCTTCGTAGGTAGGGGAGTTGGTCGGAACATTTGCCAAAGCAGCTCCATACTGAGACCAGTGGACAGTTTGAACCCAGCAGTAAAGTCCTTGCCTAACCGATCGAGGAGAAGCATCACAAACTCTTGCTCCTGGGCGCCATTTGACGCGTTCAGTTGCTTCTGAAGGAAGTTTGCGCCTTGGGCAAGGTGTGCCTGGAACTTAGCTTCGTCAAAGTCAGGCTCAATAGCGAGTCTGATAGTGCGCTCGAGGTAGCGTATGACGCCCCTGAGGATCTGAACTCGCTCCATCCATGGCTCGAAAGACTCAAAGTTGAACCTGAGCCGCTCCTTTGCCGCGTTGATTGTCGAGGTTAAGAAAGATGCTAGCTTGACAGTAGCATCCTTAGACACTGCTGCAACGCGGTCGCTAACAAGAGACCTCTGCAGACGATTAAGAGCCGTCAATTTGTTGACTTGAGCTTGACGACGTTGATCTTCGATGGAGTTTTGCAAGTGGTACAAATCGTAGTAGAACTCAAAGCATACACCGAGCCATCGCGCTTGATTTGGTGTGGACAAAAGCTGAGTTACCGGGAAATTATTCAAGGGGTGCAATGGCTGAGCAGGACTGAGCCCAGCAGGAACAGGCAACGAATTATACAAGCGGGAAATGGCGTTGACAGCATCAGCGCCGTTAGC
Source organism: Fusarium abutilonis (assembly GCA_021655885.1). Taxonomy (NCBI): domain Eukaryota; kingdom Fungi; phylum Ascomycota; class Sordariomycetes; order Hypocreales; family Nectriaceae; genus Fusarium; species Fusarium abutilonis. The sequence continues at coordinate 73,440 of JAJJWN010000139.1, read as the reverse complement.
TGAGTGGAGGAAGTCAAGCAGCTCAGTGACACCAATGGTCAACGATTCTTTGTTAAGGTCACTCTTGGGTAAAGTGTCAGCGAATCGAGGAAGTAGAGACACATCAGTAATCGAGAGCGTCTCAAGAGCACGCCCGACAATGTCGGGAGAGTGATCGCTCTCAGAGACAGATTCAGTAATCTGTCGAGACGTGCTGTACCGTTGCAGGCTACTCTCCACGCTTACAACTCTGGTGTAGGAAGGATCAAGAGTTGGAGGAGGTGTATGAATGTGGATCTCCACTGCACGATTCCTCATGGCTCGCGAAAGCTCGCCGTATCGTGGGTCCATTGTCAAAAAGATACGGAAGTCAGGATGAGGGCGCACAATCCTGGGCTCTCCACCGGGTCCGCAATGCTCGTTGATGCTTAGGAAGCCGTTCGGCTCCAGGAGAGAGTTCAGTCGATCCAAAACTGAAGCATTGCACATATTCGCGTTGTCGAGAACCAACCACTGGCCCATCTGTAGAGCTTTGACAATAACTCCATCTAGCCACTCAAAACGAGGATTCTCCAACACCAAAGAATGCTGTAGAGGCACAAGGGCCTTGGACAGTGCAGTTGCTACCTCGGAATTTGCGGGAACACACAGCAATAATTCTTTGACAGATTTGGTGATGGCAAAGAGTGACTCAACATCACCAGTAAAGCCGTCGAGTAGATGGAGTAGTTGAAGGGCCTCATTAGGGATGCCTTCAGGCACAGCTGACATGATATTGTTTTGCAAATCTTCATGTAGGGCTCGAAGAGCGGCGTTGACCTCTCGTAGGGGATCTGCTTGCTCAAAGCCACCAACAAGATCCATGGTATCGATGTCAGCATTCATAGGGAACACCACAAGAGATTTTCCAGCTAAAGCAGCAACATGCTCTAGAAGAACAGACTTGCCGTAACCCGAGGGACTGCTTAGGATGCAGGGAACGTTCTGCTTGACGCAAATCATAAGTGACTCGAGCTCAGACAGTCTAGGGACGATGTCAATATTGGGCAGTCGCTCCGGCTGGGAATGGGGGTGTCTGTCAAGGAGAGCCAACCCGACTTGGCCGAACATCGGGTTGATGTCATGGTAAAGGCTATGTTGTCGTGGTGAAGAACCAGAGATGAGGGTAAAGATATTGTTTACTTCCTCTCGGTCTCGGTCTGTTCTGAAACGCTGCCTGACGATGATGTCGAGGAAGTCCTCTGCATGCGCATTGTGAAGCAGAGGATCAGACGAGTCAAGGAGCTTTAGCCAGCGAAGGACATCACGCAAGTTGAACTCCCATGGGCTTCCCTGCGTTCCAAAAGACTTCTCAACTGCAAGCTTGTGCTCAAGTTGGGACACAAAATGGATCAGTTGGCTTATCACTGGTGCTGAGATCCGGGGGTAGTTGTGAGTTGCAATCAGGTTCAGATCGTCGTCTGAGAAGATATCGGCATAGACAACGATGAAACGATTAACAAATGAGGCGGGCAATCCCTTTCGGCCACCTCCTTGGTGGTGAGGGTTTTGGGCAGCGAACAAACGGAAGTCTGGGTGCCGCTTGAAAACTTGGTCAAGCTCTGAGATATAAACCTCACCTCGGTGATCAAGACAAGCGTTCAGACCTTCCAGAACAGACTGAGAAGCAAGGTTCATTTCATCCAGTAGCACCCATTCGCCCTTTTGCATAGCCTGAAGGAACGGCGCATCTCTCCAAGCAAAGTTGCCTGCCTCAGCTCCTTCAACTGGTACGTCAGTACCAAACAGATCCATCAAATCAGTCTGATCAGACAGGTTGATTCTTGTCAGTGGTTGGCCACATGCTTGTGACAAAGCGGCAACAAGGGTGGTCTTTCCGACACCAGGGCTACCTTCGAGAAGGATTGGCTTCTGCATTTGAAGTGCTCGAAGAACTCGCATTGCATTCAAACGAGTCGTAGGTGCATGGAAGGCAAATCCAGGATCAGCCACGCCATTAGATGCACGCGGTATGCTGAAATGCCCAATAGTTAAAGAATTCTCATTCATGGACAGCTCTGGGTGTGTTTCATATATACCGGAAACATCTTTTCCAACCAGTTCGCTTAGCTTGTCAAGACATTTCTGTCGTTGTTGACCAAGGGACTTAGGGTCTGTAGCTAGGAGAGCAGAGGGGTTCGCTCCAATGCTGTCAATGAAGATAGTTGAAGCACCATGGACAAGTGAAACAACAGGCTCTTCAGACTGGAAGTTGTTGATGAATTGAACCCAGACGAGGATTTCTCTGACGGAGAAGGGTGAAGAAGCCATAGACCTAAACGCATCTCCAAACCAGGAAGCAAACTTGACTATAATATCAACCAGTTGCTTAGAGTCGCCAACTAGTTTTGTCTTGACAATTTCATAGATATCATCGCTCTGGGACAAAGCGGGAACCCATATCTCGGTGAAACGATTTCGCAGTGCAGGTGACAGCTCTTTCTTTCCAAAGTCACCACCGGGATTCATGGTGGCGAAGAACTGGAAGCCCTCAGCTCCAACAACAAATGAGTTATCGATTCCCTTCTCGGCCAACAGAAGTGTCCTTGAAGGCTCAAGAACTGAGTTCAGACGTTCCAAGACTGAATCATCGGCCAGAGAAATCTCATCTAGAAGGAAAAAGTGACCTTGGCGCATGGCCTCCACAAGACTTCCATCCGCCCATTCAAATAAGGCTTTGCTTCGTGTTTCGTTTGAGGCGATGCGCTCTCGCACCTCATCTGGAATGCCGCTACTGATCGAGGAATCCAACGACTTGTATCGGTCAAGACGTTCTTCAACCGACCCGGAGATGTCCAAGCCAAGGGTTTGGAGAGCCGATTTTACATCCACGTCTAGGGCATCAACAAGGGCTCCTCGATTGCGAACTGGTCTTTGAGAACCAATCAGATCACCCGTCTCAGTGTTTTGGTGAGCATTAACAATGTGAAGCTCCGTTTTCAAAGCCTCCGCGAGTAACTGAACGACTGTCGTTTTGCCGCAGCCAGTCTCACCGACCAGAAGGACGGGCTCGTTGTTGCGTAGTGCCCGGGCAACAAGGACATAAAGTCGTCGCATGGCATGAGTCCAAACGATGCCCTGGCTGTTTGTCTTGATGGTGAAGTGCTTCAGCTCGGGAGCTACTGTAGCAGAATACAGGTCTTGAGGATCGATCTTGACTTTGAAAACCTTTTCGATAACATCCTTGACAGCAAGGCGTTCTTCCTGGTCACGAACTCTCTCAGCAAGTAGCATGAATCCGTGGGCAGCGATTTCTTCACGCGTCTCGGCCTCTCGCAACGCCCAACGAAACAAATCTCGGAGTGTGGCGAAGCTGTCTTTCTGTTCGAAAAGTCGGCTGGTTTGACGGAGTCTAGAGAGTTCCTTGTAGACAGTAACAATTCTTCGGCAATCAGGAGGAGAGGTGTTTCGGCTTCGCTGTTGAAGGATGAACTCCAACTCATCTTCAGGGATATCATCAAAATGAAGTTCCAGGAATCGGTTGCGGAACGCCCTGGAAAGCACCTTTCTACCACCATAAAGGCCGGGGGGGTTCTGAGTGGCAAACAGAATAAAATTCTCGTGAGGCTTGACGATCTCTTGAGTTTCGGGGATCAAAAGTTCACGGTTATCATCTAGAAGACGATTCAGAGCTTCAAGAACATCTGTTGGTGCTAAGTTCAGCTCATCAAGCACAATCCAGTAGCCTTGTCGCATCGCCTGTACAAGGATCCCTTCCTGGAATCGGAGCTTGCCATCAGATCCGGAGATATAAGTACCCAAGTACTCCTGGAGGTCGGTATGCTCGTGGTTGTTGATTCTCACAAATTTGTTGCCTGTAAAATTTGCAAGATATTCGATCATACTCGTCTTTCCAGCGGAGGTAGGACCTTGGATTAGAATGGGGAATCGCCTCGTAGAAGTGGCTCGAACAAGGTTAAGAAGATTGCGTTCCACATAAGGGGTGATGATGTAGTCTTCTCTCTCAATGGGTGTTTCATTGCCCTGGAACAACCAATATTGTCTGTCACGGTTCTTGTTCTTGAATCGCACATATTGTTTCCCGTCGTTGGGGTGCTTTGGTGCTTGGGCAAGTAATGACGGAGAGTTTCCGTGCCTCTCAAAGAGGTGATGGGATATCAGGGGAACGAGCATCTTTTCAGACTCTCGATCAAGGAGCGTAAGAAATCCCATGGAGAACCCTTCATAGAGTGCTCTTCGCACACCATAGTAAGGGGCGATGGTGTTCACGTAGCGCAAGACTCGGGTAAGGGTTCGAAGACTGAAGTGAGGCACCTCATTTGCTCCATCGACTAATCTCTTCTCCTCAGCTAATCGCTTAGTATTAAGATAGAGACGTGCAATGTCGTCCGCCGCTTGATCATTCTTGCTGCTACTGCTTCCAAGATATGTTTTGATGATTGTAAGCAGGTCCTTTAAGTCCTTGTCTGGGCTTGAGACATAGACTTCGGTAAACCTTGATCGGATGCCGACTGGGAGATCGCGTTTTCCAATATCGGTTGCAGGGTTCATCGCACCGAAGATACGGAAGTTGGGATGCGCCTCAATCTTTTCAATCTCACCTGTCTCAGACAGCAAAATGGAAGGCTTCTCGTCGGGTCCAGTCAGGAGGTCCGCAATACTCTCAAGAGTATCAGGCGAGGCCAGGTTAATCTCATCGAGAAGAACCCAATCGCCATTTCGAACAGCCTTGACCAAGTTTCCTTCCATGAAGGAAAATGCAAAACTGCCGGAACCTCCTGAGATCTGGACATCGAATTGCTCGAGGTTGCGAGCAAACGTATCCCACCGTGGGCGCAGATCGAGTAGTGTCTGCAGCTTTGACTGAGTCTTTCGACGTTTCGTGGGCTGCTCATCACCGTTCCGTGTCTCTGTTTGCTCTGCATGTGCTCGTTCAAGCTCCTTCACAATCTTGTTGAACATCTTAGGAGCTTCTCTCCACAGTTTAGACACCCTCGACCATTGTCCCTTGGCGAAGGTCTTGCCAACCTGCTCAAGGTACTTTTGGTTCTTGGAGGCAGAAATGCCAGTTGCCGAGAAGAGATCTTCAAACTCTTCCTTCAAGGGCATGGCTAACGTCCTCGTGTTGACAGGCTTGAAACCGCCCAAAAGGTCGCCAACCTCACTTTGTTGCGAAAGATTGACGGCAATCAGCTTGTGTCCCAAAGATTCGGCCAGCTGTTGTACAACCGTGGTCTTTCCGATACCAGTTTCTCCTACAAGAAGGACAGGTTCGTTCAACTTGACGGCTACAGCAATCTGCTCTAGCAGCTTCTTAGCATGCGCTGTACTGGCAAATGGCCGTTTCGATTTTTGCACTCGGTTCGACTGCTTCTTCTTGCGCAATACGGCACGGCCAATGCTGAACTGGTTGTCACTCTCTTCCAAAGGGGGTATATTGGCAGTGACGTAGTGTTCTGCCCGTTCTTTGGAAAGGTGCATCTCTTCAGCGATCGCAAAGATGAGTTGTTTGCCGATTTCAGGATCCGGACAACTCCCAACAAAGCAATCAACCGCCTCCATAAACATCCAGTCGCGCGTCGTCTCGCTAATTGGTTCCTCTCCGGTTTTTGATCCAGCGGCAACCAGACATTCGCGCAGTCTGCGGCACCATTTAAGCAGGTCTCGTAATGTCATTTGACGATCCATGACATTGCGTCCTCGAGACAGCGCTCCGGGGTTACTAGCGATGCGAGATAATCGGGCATAAACTGCCAAAATGCCTGGAATGAACTTTCGTAGAATTGGGTACGTTTGTACAACGACATCCTCGAGCTCCGACGCCGCAAGAGCCTGTGTGCTCAGAGTCTGCCAAAAGCGAATGCCTACCAAGCTAGGAAGATTTTCTCGTCCATTCATGCCTCGAGAAGTCCGTACTGTCGCGAAAAGTCGAAAGCTGCTAGCCGCTCGTATCCTCTCGCCTCGGCTTGGAATAAGAAGTTCCTTTCGTTCGATTAGGGGGAGCAGCGTGCTCAGAACCTCGGTTGGAGCTCGATCAAGATCTTCCACCAGCACCCATCGACCCTCTCTTACTGCGGTGGTTAGCACACCAGGTCGCCATTGAAAGCTGCCGGGCTTCGTGTCGGTCGAGTACAAGCCGATAAGCATCTTGGCGTCCGTCTGTTCGTTGAGGTGCAATGTGACCATGTTAGAGTACATGCCGAGCTGCTTGGCGACTTCGTGGACTAGGGCGGTCTTCCCGACACCAGGAAGTCCATACAGCATGACTGGATCAGATTCACGGAGCATCGTAGCTAATCGTTCCAAGTTGGAAATAGTCGTGGGAGTAAGTACGAGATTCGAAGACTCTCCAGTTGGACCAAGGGGCCTTGGTAGGATGACATTCCCGTAGGACACAACGTAAGGCGTGAGGGTTTGTGAACACGGAGAATCATTTTCTTCGGCTTCATGGGTAGCTTGTATTTCTTGGCGCAAAGTGAGGAAGGATTTTACTCGAGACTGTTCGTACAAGGACAAGAACCCATAGTCAATCGATCTACCGTCAAAGTCTGCAAGTATAGCCTCATTTTTCCCAATATGTTCTTGAATGAGAGATTCAAGCTTCCAGTCTGACCCATGGAGTAGTTGGATAAAGATCCTGGTCGCGAGGTAACGAACGGCTTTGCTCTCATGCTTAAACAGGGTCTGCATTAGCGCAGCAGAGGTCAGAGGGCCGAATTTGCGAGAATCGAAACTGATCAACCTCCAGGCAACTAGAAGGCTCTGTAGTAAAGTCTCTGTGTCCTGGAGCATGGCATCCTGGTCGAGTCTCAGGGGTGGTAGGCGAAGTGAAGGGGAATTAGTCGGTTTTTCGGATAAAGAAGAGGCGTATTCGAAAAAAGTTGCAAGATAAGGGGCAAAAGGAAGAATGCGTGCTAATGCTGAGTATATTCGTATGCGTTGTTGTTGATTTCCGGGGTTGAGAATCCATCGAGCACAAATATCTGGAAAGACATGCTCGAAATGGGCAAAGACACGCTCTGTAAGTGGTGGGCAAAGAGCTGCCTCTGCGACAGCATCCAGCAATTTCGTCGAAGACTGGTCCTGGATAATGGCCAGTATTTCTGCAGGCAGATGACCCAAAACAGTCGCATCCGCAAGGAGCGACCTCCTCTGCCGAGAGACATCAATCATTACCATGATTGCGCTCGTGTTTGACGATTTTTTGGCTGGCGATGCTGGTGCTTGCTTTGATTCTTTAAACTTTTTTTTATCATATCTTATCTCGGCAGCCATGAAATTCCGAGCCAATCAAAAGATACTAGTCCGTTTTAGTCACTAACGTTAGGACCTGAGTTTAGCTAGATTGCAAATAGCAAAACGTTGAGAAGCAATAATGCTATTTGAGTAATAAAAAGGCATATCACTTTTTCTCATACTGAGTTTAAATACTTATGAGGGTTTTTGAGATTTCGAGAAAACTTGAGGTTACTTTTTGACAAGATAGAAGACCTATTTTATAACACTTTAGCTCAGGGTGGATTATAACGACAACTCCACAAACAACTTTAAAGAACGTCTATTAATACTAATCCAACGTTGTACGCGTATAAAGCACATAATAGATCCACTGAGCGTACAGTATCAAGTTCAATCTTTTCAAATAGTTGATATCAATACTGCTTCTAATACCATAGTAATTCTGGATGATATTCCCATGCTCTTACCAAAGTGCACGGGCCATTCTCGGCACGTGACTAAGCCGTTAGTGTGCCAGATTATCGAAAAACTTCGAGATGCTCCCTCAGACGCCCGCACGCGACGACATTTCGACCCTCGAATTGAGCAACCCCCGCCCAATCCCTCCACACGCAACAATGGCCATGTCTTGTCGGTTCGCCGCGCAGAGCTGCGCTCGCCAGCTCCGATCCGCTCGCTCAGCCCGGGCACCCGCACAGCTCCTCCGCATCACGGCTACCTCGACGAGATGGAACTCTACCGAAGCCGCCGCCGCCTCCAACCCCAAGATCGAAGCCATTGTCGACCAGATCAGCCAGCTTACTCTTCTGGAGACTGCTGATCTTGTTTCAAGCCTCAAGGTTTGTCCCGATGCTACACCTGGTTTCAATTGGCCGCTGGAGGAAGTGTCATGTTATGTCCAACCGCTGACTTAGACGATCCCGACCAACAGAGCAAGCTCAACATCCCCGATATGCCCATAGGCGGCTTCGCTGCTGCTGCCCCCACCGCTGCCCCTGCTGCCGCTGAGGAGGCTGAAGAGGCCGCTCCCGCCGCCGCTGAGAAGTCGCTTTTCACGCTGAAGCTGCAAGGATTTGAGACCGCCTCTAAGGCCAAGGTTATCAAGGAGATCAAGAACATGCTCGGCCTGAGCTTGGTGGACAGCAAGAAGTTCGTCGAGAGTGCACCCAAGATGATGAAGGAGAACGTCCCCAAGGAGGATGCAGAGAAGATCATTACCGCTATGAAGGAGCTGGGCGCCACTGTGGTAATGGAATAAAATATTGGCTATTCCCTGGGACACGATAACGAGCGACTTGGCACGATAGATGGCTGGATTGCATGTATAAAAACATATGTACTAGTATCTAACAACATGTACCCTTTGAAAAAGACTCATTGGCGGGTGCTTGTTATAATCATGATATGATTTTGAACTTGAAGTTTTGGTTGCCACCTGGATGTGTTGCTCTCTATATAACCGCTCATGACGAATCGACTTTGAAACTCACCACTCTACTCAACCATGCCCAAAACGACGGGTATCAATAACTCTTTTTTCAATCCCCAAATACGAATCCAGATCCAAACGCCGTCCAAATGCCGACACGCTGTGAGATGTTGCGTTCCAGTTTAGTGACGGCTGCCGTTCATCGCCCCTTGGTGATGCTGACAGCCAAACTGCATTTCCATCTCTTTTTGAAAATCATCCAGCTCTTCAGTAATTAGACGGTCATCGTCCTCCCCAAAATCGCTCGTCTCCTCCCATAATCTGTTCATTTCTGCATTCTCAGCCTTGGGAATAGCCCATATACTTTCGCGCTCGCGCTTGTGACGCTCTCGATCCTCTTCAATTCGCTGTTCAATCTGGCGTTTATCGAGCTGATTTGATGCGCCCCGTCGACCTGGCTTTGGTATGGTTTGTGAAGGGGGTATATCTGCCATCTCAACATCCCCATTTGGTGAGGCGAGACCAAGGTCGTCTGCGTTTGTCTCACGCTCCTTGATGACATCCTCAATCTGGATGACCACCTGCGGTTCTAGGTATCCTTTTCCTTGAAGACCTTGCAAGACCTGTGGTTGGGTGTGAGCTGCGGGTTCTAGCACAAGTCTCGAGTGCAGCATCATGCGGGGATCAACTCACCTTGCGCACCACTTTGACATTGGCAGCACCCGATCCATCATCTGGAGCAACGGCATCGACGACACGGATAATGTCGCGCTGCATCATGCGAATGTAGTCGGCATGTCCATCTCGCTGTGCCAAATCCAGAAAGTGCTCAATAAAATACATGATATTGGCGCGTATGTTCATGTTATTTTGCTATTGAGAGTCAGTAATAAGTCACACTGAGACTGGATCATCAGGTCCTACATACTCGTTCAAGCTGTTCAAGGATGCACGAATGTAAATCCTCGTCCATGTCTCTGTATCTGAGGGCATATTGGGCGGCCTTTTGGGCGGATGCTACTGAAGCGTTGAGATGCTGAAGTTGGGAAGTGAAGCGCATGCGCACCTCGAAAGGGTCGGCCATAACGAAGGAGAGTGGGTTTCAGCGCCAAAACAATTAAAGGTGTAATTTCGAAGTAAAGTCTTGAGTGACGGGTCCTGGAAGTTCGAGATATTTGAGTGACAGTTCAAGATTTGAAGCTACTACAGCCAGAGCCTGGCGAGACAGGGTCCTTTACAGTAAGGTAAGTGGTTTAGCTGGATTAGGTGAAAGGTGAGAAGCCCAAGCAATTTGTTGATTGAGGTTGATAGTGGATCGAGAAAGGAACCAATTGTTATGCCACACTGTGGCTGTGCTCATCCAAGGTGAGTGTCACTGAGTGGGTGGAAATAACAAGGCCTCACCGTCCTGCATATCAAAATCTTTTTCGCTTTCAACATCCTCACAAACAAAATGACTCGAGATGACCGGGCCGGAATAGCCGAAGGTGTATCGCATGGCTCTAACCCAAACAGGTTGCCGGTGAAAGCTTACAGGCGTGTGCGTTTCGCTGAAGCAATCCATGAGGCATGTCAGGGGCTCACGAATTACCTCACAACGCAGGGGCATTACACTTAGAACAAGAGGGCCCCGGCGATGTTACAAGGCTTGTCTGGAAGAAATCGGAACCAGACGGAAGGCTATATCGCGCATTATAGGCGACACTAACGACTTTCATCTCCTGATATGGTGAGACTTTGCCCGTCTGCAATTTGCATCGCTTTTTCTCTTGTGAATAGCACCCGTTAGACTTGCTATGTTAGTACATGGAAATACGTGCGTATATACCTTTTGGGGCCTAAACGTTACCCCTTAACCCAATTTTTCGTCGTTTTCCTGTGTAGAGTACCGGTCAGGATAAGCATTGGGCAGCAAAGGCACCTTTACGTTGCCTGGTAATTATATTGGATGGGATGTGGTAAACAAGTAGCCCAAAATCCCATCTTGAAATCTAAAATCTTACAAAGTCTTCTATTCTCATCCTTTTCCCCAGCTTCTTCGTTTTCCGTTTTGATTTACGCTCTTCCCCATATTTTGTTGGTTCTCAACTAGCTTCCATTTTTCACGAGTCTTTTTATCACACTCTCAGAATTGACACAGAGCAAGCATCATGTCTCCCAACACAATGGCTTTGACGCGCTATGGCTCAAATGGCAGTACAGACCTCACTATGGCTGTTCTTGGCTGTGGTAAGTCACCCACAGTTATCCTTCTGTTCTTGCACATGACCTATATATTAGTACCTGTATAGGGGTACAGGTCGTGATTAAGAACATTTTCAACCACCTTCTGAATCACAAAGACCATGTGTCTGTCAACACGAAAACGCCATCACTAACAATTACGTAGGTACCATGGGCGTCGCGATTCTCAGTGGCATCCTAAACTCGCTTGCCGAGATGCAAGGACCCAAGCCCCTTCAAACGCTCCCAAGATCAGGAGCTTCAACACCTGAAGTGCCTGGGCGACTGCCCTCACGCTTCGTTGCCAGTGTAGCTACTGCAGCTGGTGCCAAGCGTGTCAAGGGCCAGCTTTGGGAGCACTCTTCCATCCTAAAGGTTGTCCACAACGACAACATCGGCGCTGTCCAGCAGGCCGAGGTGGTTCTTTTGACATGTAAACCCTGGATGGTTAAAGACATTCTCAGTGAGCCCGGTATCTCAAAGGCGCTGCACGGCAAGCTTCTCATTAGCGTGTGTGCCGGTATCACCGTTGAGGATATCGAGATTGCCCTACACGGCGCTGTGCCCTCTAAAGACCCTGAGGAGGACGGCCGATGTCGCATCGTCAGGGCCATGTGCAACACGGCTGCCGTGATCCGAGAGTCCATGACTGTCATCGCCTCTCCCAATTCTCCTCTTGACCACGCCACTGAGAGCCTCGTTACCTGGATCTTCAAGCGCATTGGCGACGTTGTCTACCTGCCGACCCGACATATGGATGCCTCGACTGCTTTGTGCGCCTCAGGCCCAGCCTTCTTCGCACTGGTTCTAGAAGCCGCCGTTGACGGCGCCGTCGCTATGGGCATTCCCCGTGCTGATGCTTTGCGCATGGCTACACAGTCCATGAGAGGTACGGCTGGTCTTGTTCAGAACGGCGAACACCCAGCTTTGCTGCGAGAAAAGGTTTGCTCCTCTGGAGGCTGCACCATTGGCGGTGTCCTGGTACTCGAGGAGGGCGGAGTCCGCGGTACGGTCTCAAGAGCAGTGCGCGAGGCCGCTGTCGTGGCGGGACAGATTGGAAAGGGAGTTGAGGGAGTGAATGGGACAAGGTACCACGGTGCACCCAACTACTGATGAGCCATGATCAAGACCAATGCATTTTTGTCTAGTATTGAATAACACTTGGCAGGCCTTACGACAGCTGTTAGGGACAAGTTTTCACTCTTGTTAAGATGGTTTGGCTACATTGCATTGCATGGGATATGTAGACGGGGAAATAGGCGCAATGACTACCTAGATTTACACATGATCGTACAGTTTTCTCTGTCAAATACACTTCCTAATTAACGCCTGACCAGACTCCGGTCTCCTGTTTAGCCCTCATACGTATTAATCCATACATACCCATCTAGGCATCCTCCACGCGAGCCCTCTTGCTGCTAGAGTCCTCGGCGATCTCCTCGTCCAGCTTCCGCTTCCCGTTGGCCGCCGATTGGCTTTGAGAATGCTTCTCTGAGCGAGAAAGGGCAGCCAAGATACGCGCATACTCCAACCCAACGCCATACAGAGTATCGTTTAGCTTCTCAATACGCTCATGAGGCTCAACCTGAGAAAGCAAGTCCCTATTGTGTCGGTAAAGTCGTTGCTTGACAACCAGATCCCACACTTTCTTCTGGTGCTTATCGGCTTTTGTCTCGGCAGGAATTTGCTCATCAATGGCCATGGTTGGCTGTACTGATTTCGGCAGTTGAGACATGAGGTGCATCTCGAGCACTCGTCCAAATTGACGAGGAGCAATCTTGGCCCGGAGGCGGATAGTCTCGAGCTTGTCACCACCAGCAATCAACTTTGGGAGTGGACCCTTCTTGGGGATAGAAACCTCCGTGTCGAGTCGCAGGTTATTGAAATCGGGCATCGTGCGAAGGAATTGCAAGTCACAGATATCTCGCAGGTCATCGAATGCCTCGTTGGGGTCCTCCACAGTGAACTCGTGGGTCTGAGGAATCTTGTGATAGTGCTCGAAAATCGTCTTGTAGAGCCGGGCACCATTGCCCTTCCCTTGGAACGGGGGCAGGATGATGAATTGCGACAGTCTTGTTCTGCAGGGAAGCTCGCCGAGGTCCTGGTCACCATTAGGCAATTCCCACTCATCACCTCGTGGTGATGCTGGAGGTGTAGGTGGTTGGAAATAGTAGAATCGGTAGATGGTTGAGTAGCCTACAAACACATATGTGCTCTTTTCTGTATCACCAGCCACCTTTTGCTTTTCGTAAAGGGCGAAGAACGTCCATCGGTCGGCATCGGACAGGTCAAGCTCGTTCGAATCCGACTCGAGATCTTGACCAATGTAGGTGCCACCTTCGATGAAAAGGGGCACAAATATTTGCAAGCGGCTATTCAGTTGCTTGATAGCTGGATCGGCGAGGTTTCCGCGCCAAATCTCGTACTGGCCGTCGGGGCTGTCGAAGGTTGTGTGAAGTTTACCGGGTGGTGTCCAGTTATCACCCATCTGTCTAGAGCTGTCCTCGAAATCGTTTGCCTTGGCGAAAGCGACTGGCAATTATCAGCATTTATCTTTGTCGCAGAAACGAACGAGATGCCACATACTCTTGGGTAGGTGGTTACCCTCTTGGAGGATAGCCGTCACATCATCTGGCTCATTTTCTCCCACTGCCTTGAATTTCTTGCTATAAGATGTCTTCAAGTGCGGTCGCATATCGTTGGCGCGATACCGCAGGCTGACCTTGAGATCCTTGTAGCCAAAGATCTGCTCATCCTCGCCAAAAATCGAGTAGGTGTGTCGAGGATTGAAGGTCGCAACATGTTGAAAGCCAGTCTTTGTGGGAGCCACAAGGCTAATGTGAATCGCCTCGTTGGCGTTGGTCTGCCCTTTGGTATTGTTAATATTGATGTTTCGCGCATTCAGCAGCGATGGGGTTATCCTTACACTCCTCAGAGTTTGGCAGGCTTGTCATTGTGTCTCTAGAATGTCGAAAATTCGAAATTATGCCAAGTTGTTAATCAGAAGAGAAATGCGACTTGGCGTAATGAACGTCTTGAAGTAAATAAGCAAAGCTGGGATGCGCTCGTTGTAGAATGTGGTCGTTGCTCGGCAGAAAGTTGCACCACCAAAACGCGCTGATGAAAAGCGGCGCGCGTCTTACCAACGCGATTCAATTAATAAGGAAGCCTACGAGCCTGCCTGGTACAAATGACGTAAGATTTCTGAAACAGAACCTGGGTACGTACCGCAAGGGTCAAACGGCCCGTGCCCCTGGCTCATCGCATGTCAGTCAACCATCCCGTCTTAAACTTAAACCTAGACTTCGCTTCAATCTTGCACTTAGAAATTTGTAATTTGTGCGCCATGCGCTTCGACCCTTCACCATGTTACACATAACAAGCAGTTCGTCGCCGGTCGGTTCCGCGGTGTTCTCGTGTATCGCTCTTGTCGTCATATCCCTTGTTGTCCTCCTGATCCTGCGATACTATCTCCCTCTTCGAACGACACCAGCTTTTTATCTCATCCCCATCTTCTTTGCCCTCTGGTTACCAACAATAGTTGTAATCCTTGTTCCGATCGATCTTGCCTCCAGCGCAGTCACTGGAGATGAAGCTACAAGAGGGATATGGCTCCCTGAGCGAGTTATTCTGGTTTCATGGCGCATTTCATACTGGTTAACATTTGCCTTGACTTGGTATGATGACTTGATAGTTCGTATTGCGTGTTATGCTGACGAGTGCATACAGGTTCATACTTCCAATTCTGGCCGAATACTCCGACGCTGGATATCGAGAGCCATACGATAAATTCATGTACTCAGTTCGCGGTAATGCGCAGTTCCACGGCATCGTCTTGGGTTTCGGATCCGTCGGCCTTGTCTATTTCTTCATCTCCTCCGGTTTCAGATTCGAAATAAGTGCCATCAAGGCAACCATCATGGCTCTTGCATACTGTTGGGGATTGGTGCTGGCTATTTATCTCATGGGTCACGGTTTAGTGTCAATACCCCGGCGCCTTATACGCGGCGCAAGCATAAGCGGACGACTACGACGACTCCAGAGCAAGGCGCCCAAGGTCTACGAAGAGATGGAGGATTCGATCACGAAACTTGAGGATATCGAAGTTCAAGTCGCTGAACTTGGGCGGCGCAAGACGGGGAGCGCAGCGACATTCAGCGACTGGATCGAAGAACTACAAGAAATGGCCAATCTTCCTGAATCTCAACCTCGAGGCTCGCGATTAGCCCTCGGTTCCGACAACACCATCATTCCGCATGTCATCACCGAAAAGTACCTCGCCGATCTTACGAGAAAATACGTGCGCGCAAGGCATGCTCGATCTCGATATGCCAACGCCTGGAGCGACCTCGTCCAGGAAGCGGCCGGAACGCAGGTGATCCTGGACTCTGCGGCGTCAAAGAAGCTCGACTTTGGCGAAGTATCCCCCCATGCAAGCTTCTGGGAGAAGACAGTCATCTTGACACCGTATACCCGATATCTCTACTATTACCAAGTGCTGCCTTATGCCCAAGTCCTTCTTGGCATGTTTCTAGCGGCAGCATCCGCTTGTATTGTTTGGTCCGAGGTCGTCAAAGTGGCGTTCCCCAAGCTGTCCGTCATCAGACTTACTGTGGTTCATCATTGGGTTGGCAACAAGCCTGAAGTCGGCTTCGCTGGCCAGGCCATTTCATCGTTCTGGATTTGCTACATGTGTGCAGCTGCCCTCATATCAATGACTGAGGTCAAGGTCTGGCGCGGCCGGGCGCTTGTTCGTCGCAATACAGCTCATGAATCCGCCTTTTGGTATGCTATGCAGGTCGCCAAACTAACTGTTCCCATCTCCTACAATTTCATCACCTTCCTGTCGAGTCAAGTTTACAAAAAGACGGTATTCTACCACTTCCTCGGCCAGTTGATTGACTTTACCCCGTTGGGTCGTTGGTTCGATGATCTCTTCCCTGTTGTCGTCCTGTTCCCAGTATTTGCTACCCTTTTTGGCATCTACGGCAGAGTCAAGCGAATCTTTGTTGGCATGGATGTGATGGATGACGAAGAGGAAAATGGTACCACCTATGGCACCGGTTCCTGGCGTGAGGGTCGAGATCTCATCTCTCGTGAACTCGGCGGAAACACCCTCTTCCACCGCAGAGAGGATGCGCTCTCTAGGATAGGCGCACCAGGAACATTAGGCGGCAGATCGGCACCCGTCCTTTCTATTCCCTCTACTCATGGCGCCTCATCCTCACCTGCTCGATCCCCCGCTCGTCCTCCAAGCACGAACCCTCGTCGCGGAGCAACACATCGCTACGGTCCAAACTGGAACGATGAGGAACCAGAGGACGACAACCTCTTCCAGATTATTGGGCACCGCATGAAGAACACTATGGATGGCATCGAGGCCCCCAAGTGGTTCAGCGACATCAAGAAGCCGAAATGGATGGGCGGTGATGATGACGATGCAGGCGCCGGATCCTCCAGCTCTGGACCTGATTTCCGCAGATGGTTTGGTGGTTCAAGTGAGGGACAGATTCGCATCTAGCCATATCTTCTTCTACACATGGTCGGCGCAAGGTCTGTTTCGGGAGAAAAGCAGTGGGCTCTTCTATTTTGGTTACGCATGAATGCTTTGTATTTCATAGAACTGGTTGGTAAACAACGACCTGGAGTTCAAGGGGGACTAATTAGGGATTTATTAATGTGTTGATGCTGGAATTGTTGTGCGCACCCGTGGTGGCTGCTACTTGGATCGCAAACGCTGGTAATGGGAAGATGTTTATGTTTCGATGCATCATGTTGAGAAGTATATATAGATATCTCATTCATCATGTTCCTCAAGCTGAGTTCTGTCTATAAAGCAAGGTCATATGTATCGTAACACATGGCGTCAAAATGTATTCATGAATCATCAATCGCGTGTCGTAACCAAAATTTTTTTCTCGAATCACCCAAAAGGTCGCTCAACAACTTGTTCAATCCATTATGGCTTGGGAGGCGGACTGACGGTATTCCAGGTATTAGCCTTGCTCATCGTTCGCTTCCTCAGGGCAAACATGATCTCCTTCTCCATCTTGTCAATGTTCTTCTCCAGATCAGCGTCGTCTTTCTTGTGCTGCTCCTGGCGACGTCTGTCAATAAATAGCCAACAGCCTACAATAAGAGCTGTAACGGGGATAGTTAGGGCAAAGTAGACCCAGAGTTCGACAGAAATGACCGGATCAGCATCTACATAAGCATGTTAGTGAATGAGCAAGATTATGAACCGAACATGATAACGAACCGTTTCCAAAGTCAAAGAAGGTCATGCTAAAGACAGAAGCTAGATATGTCCCGGGCAGAAACAGGGCTCCCATGAGCGACAGCGTCTTCATAGCCGTGCTGTCCCGCTTGCTGGCGTGAGCTATACGCCTCTGTTCTCCTGCAATCTCAAGGTTCAGTCGCGCCTCACGCTGTGATATGATGTTGTAAAGCTACCCCGTATGTCAGTGGCACTTCAAGATGGGTGCAGAAGCAACTTACCGCTTCGCGCTGAACCTTTAGCCGCTCAAGGGTTGTATGGATATAATTCTCCAATCCCTTAAGCTTGACCTTGTAAAAGTCCAAGCGAGACACCATGCTCCGATGCAATTTGTCGATAACCTTGCGGTGCTTGCGCTCAGCTTCATTTAGGTCCTCGACCGCAGGGCCCAGGGTCATCCACATGTACCGAAAGTTCTCCATGGCCTTCTCCATCTCTTTAACGAGGGCCTCATACGCTTGGGGCCGCTTCCACATGACGTTACCATGGCACTCAACAAGATCACGGTTCAGCCCATCAACGTCAATAAGGCCATCTTGGAAGTACTGCTCTTGTTCCTCGACCTCATTACGAAGGCTGACGGCGTTCTCCAAGCGACGAAGCCAGTGGCGAGCTTTGCGCTGTTTCTCATCATTTTCGGGGGATAGATCGTATGAGAGAATGATGATGGGAAGCAGCATTGGGTGTCCAACCTGGTCGGTGCAGGCTTTGAGATGGGCCAAGGACTTTTCAATCTCTGAGCTAGGAGTACCTTTGACGAAGCCAGTAGTGATGCCAGTTTTGAAGGAATGAGAGAGGAGCATCTCCCAGCCGCGGGTTCTGCCTTTTTTGAGGACATCTGATTTGCGGTGGACGATGTCTGTGGATTGTAAATAACTAGAAGGCTTGATTGAGTGTCTAGCAGCATGGAAACTTACGTAGATGAGGATCGTCGTCGTCTTGATCATGGGCACACCAGAAGAAAGGACCAACTACAGAGGTGGTTTCAATTCCTCGATATGGTAAGCTCATCTCACGAACCATGGCCCCATACCGATCCGCTGGTAGTGAGATGACCTTTGTAGCAAATGTATCGGGATGCTTGGCATTCTTCTGAACTCTTAGCAACAGTGTTAGTTGTGTCTTGTCTTGTCGTGTTTTGTTATATAGTACTCAAGAAAACTCACATTAGTCGAACACCACTGAGCAGCTTGGTGCCATGCTGCAGATGGTCTTGTGGTTCAAAGGCGCCCTGCCGTCGTCAATTGAGAGTCCATGAGATGTTTTAGATGGTCTTGTTCTAGCACTTACCCTCCGACGTATAAAATTATCAAATTCATCATCTGTCAAGGGATGCTCCTCACAAACATTATAGAAGGGATCCTGATGAGCGCGTTAGCAATTGTCCTGCAAGAATGTGCCCATGTCCTTTAAGGTACAGAGAAGGTAACATACCGAGTAGTTGAAAATCTCGACATAGCTAGTCTCCTCCTTTACAACGCGACATTGGTCAACGTAGTGTCGAAACAAAAAGTCATCCATTGTGAGGTCGAGTTGGCGTAGACAGTTGCTAAGTAGCTAATTGAGATAATCTCAGACGCGTCCTTAAAAAAAAAAAAGCCACCTCCACCGGTTTCGATCCTCGTGCCGGGTCTTGCAGGTCACTACTGTAGGTATACCGTAGTCAAAGCTTGGCGATGGGCTTTTGGTGGACTAAGTCGAGGAATTAATATCCAATGTGATGAGAAGAAGTAGTGAAAAGGGCAAGTAAAAATCGGTGAGGTGAATATAGAGTAGTTACAGGGCAACAGGGATTATGTACAGTGAAAAGATGTTGGATGTCAGAGTGGCATTGGACAATTCTTAGGCCCAAATTTGATAATTCCCACGAAAGTAAAGGATCTTCTTTCTGTCTGTTGTCATTGATGATGAATAAGAAAGTGTTCAGTAGCGCTCAACTAGAAGAAGCTGGCATAAGATCTTCTTTACCAACAACACCCAACCCCGTGACTTTCGCAAAAGCTGGAGGTGAAAACGGGCAACAGCTCTCTAAGCCTCCTTCCTTCCTTCTGCGGTCCGTCCCTCTCAAAATGGAGCGGCCGACCCCGACCCCGGTCTTCTTTAGCTTCCCTCCCGCGCTGCTAACAAAAAAGAGCTCGTCAAGGCCACCCAATCATAGTCGAAGAGATTGTTCATCAATTGAACAGCTCTATGTACAGATATAGATACAGTATCTCAAAATATTTCATAATCCTCATATAAGGTCCAGCTCACAGAACAAAAGAAAGCTTACCTATTTATACACCTTTGAAAGCCAAGTCATGCCCCATCAAACCGAGAAATTAACCATATTGTAGGTACCAGCTAAGGATGCATTCCGTACTCAATAAGGCTGTTTCTGTAAACCTACTTGTATAGGACAACATGTTCGCGTCTTGTCGCGTGCTCATCATCAGCCTTTGCCAGCTCAATCAAGCCATTCCTCAAAAACCTTCCCTTTTCCGTCATCCTAGTTCGCAATTGCGCGCAAACATGAACCATTGGCAATAACATGGCACCAGAAATATTGGTCTCAAGAGTAACAGCAAGCGTACCAGCATTTCACCATCATTGACACCAATCCATAGTCGTCGTCGAACGCATCAAGCGAGGTCTGTCTCCAACCTAGTCATACAAAAACCTCCCCCAGTCATATACTCAACCAAGAACTTCCTTAAAACTCCGTAAACATGTGTCCATATCTGTGGCAACTGTTAGCTGAATTCATCGACCATCAGCTATCATCACTTACTCGTCCTGTCCTCCAATTTGTCCATACTTCTCAGGGTCCTCGGGGTAGCGATCAAACTGGCTGGCATCTCCAGCACCTGCCTTGACTGGTGGTGTATAAGGAGCGTCAATGTCCTTTCTGGCTAATCGGTCCCAGGTTACTTCAGCAAACCAAGGATGGTTCTTCACATCTCCTGGACCCCCGTACAGGTTACCCAATCGCTTCGTCAGGTCGGCCGTAATCAGACGCTCGAGAAGGTTCTGGGCGTCGGCGTTAACGTAGGCCGGGTACTTGACCTTGCCCTTAAGAATGTTTTCGTAGATCTTCATTGGGGATCCACTATCCCAGAAAGGCGTATAACCGCAGAGCATTTCGTATATCAGTATACCCAACGACCACCTAGCAAACCCCAATATATCAGCAATTTCCCCCTTCAAATCGTTGTTTCAACAACTCACCAATCCACCGACTTGTTGTAGCCCTTGTTAGAGACTACTTCAGGGGCCAGGTAATCGGGTGTACCACACAGGGTCCATGTCTTGTCGGGCACTCGCTTCGCAAAGCCGAAATCTGTAATCTTGAGGTGACCGTGTCGATCGAGTAGCAGATTCTCCGGTTTAAGATCGCGGTAGATGATGTTCTTGGAATGGAGGTATTCCAACGCTAGCGTGACCTCCGCGGCGTAAAACTTGGCTACGGGATTTGGGAATCGCTAGAACGTATCAGTATGTTGGTCACTAGAATGGCGCATTGGAAACTTACACCCGACTTCCTCAGAAGCGAAAAGAGCTCTCCACCCTCAACAAAGTCCATGACCATGTATAGGTTCTTGATGTCCTGGAATGTGCCCCATAGAGTAATGAGGAAAGGATGCTTGACATCAGCTAGCATGCGTCGCTCGTCGTTGGTATGCTCAACCTGCTTCATCTTGACCACCTGGGCCTTTTTGAGCACCTTGACCGCATAGAAACGCTGGTTGTGCTTCGATTGGACTAGATGGACTCGGCCGAAGCTACCAGTTCCAAGCGTCCTCAAGATATCGAAGTCACCGAGCGAATACTTGCCCTTTGTGACGCGCATCACTGAGCCGTTACTAGCCTGCTGCTGGTGATGAGGCTGGTGCTGTTGTGATTGTTGTTGTTGCGCCTGGTGTTGTTGCTGCTGGAACTGTTGAGTGGGTTGTTGCTGTTGGGCCTGCGCCTGTGGTTGTTCTTGTTGTTGTTGCTGCTGCTGCTGGTATTCGGGCTGCGGCTGTGGGGGTGCACTCGGCTGCGGCATAGCCTGCTGCTGTTGCTGCTGAAGGGTTGCGGGATCAGTTCCAGGGCTGACGGTTTGGGGTCGATGGCTATCTATCGTGGCGGCTAGGTATTGCGGGTTGGTCTGGGCGTTGTTGTAGGGATTACCCTGACCATTCTGCTGCGACTGTTGTTGGGACGGGTTGATGAGGTTGTTGATGCTGGGAAGACTCTGGTGATCGTGATTCATCGAGTTTCCCGCCCCGAACCCGGGTTGATGGAGGTGGATAGTATCCATTTCGTCTTGTGGCTGGGTGTTGTCGGTAGCACCTCCTGTCTGCTGAGCCTGCACAGAAGGCGGATTGGGCTGAGGCGCGGTGCCTTCCTGATGATGATGATGATGGTGATCGACCTGTTGCGGCTGCTGTTGCTGAGGTTGCTGCTGAGTCTGATGCTGGGTGTTGTCCGATTGCGCAGTCGGAGCCGAGGTTGAATGTCTGTTGGTTCGCGGAAGGTGAAAAGCCTTTGAGATGGACTTGGACCTGGACGTAGTGGGAGTAACTGGGCTGGTTGGACTTGAGGCCGAAGGGTCAGAGTTGCCCTCTCTGGTCCGCTTTTTCTTGAGAAACCCCAATGAAGGCATAGGGCAATTAATGGTGTGAAGAAGGGAAAGACGAAGGGGGAGAGATTGCTAGAGAAGCGGGGAGGGGATGAAAGATAGGTGTAGTTAGAGGTTTAACTAGGTAAGGTTGGTTGGTACAAGAGAAGAGTCTTTGCAGATCGATCGCACCGTTTGCCGATTTGGTCGCTCGGTGGTGGGCGAGGATATGGATTTTGAAAGTGGGATCCCAAAGGTGGGATGCCGGGTTAATTGTGCGTGTTCTTGTTCTTGGTTCTCTCAGATTAAGATTGAGATTGAGAGCGAGACAGAAACAGAAACAGAGACAGAGAGCACAAAGATGACAAGAGGTTGGAAGGATCCGAGCGGTTTGTTTCGTAACTCCAGTGCCAGTAAGAGGTCAGTGAGCTCGACTGGTGCAACACAGCAGCTTAAACCTAACCTAACCTAACCTTGCCCTTGCAATTGGAGCACTCTGAAGTTCAAGTTCAAGTCAGGCACGGCAACGTAATAGTGGGGAGAGGATGCAATCTGACGTGCTGTGGGGAAGCTCTCAGCTCCAGCTAACTTAGCTGCTAAGACCAACAGCAACAAACTGGAAGAACAATGGCTGGCGTTGACTTTGACAGTGAGAAGTAGGGCTTGTTTCTTCTTGAGGTATTGCTGATGTGAACAAAGACTTCAGAAACTTGGCGTATTCCACTATGGCCAGCAATTGGATGGGTTGGTGCTGTGCCTTGGTGAGGAATTGGTAGTGGTGGCTGGGGGCCTGGGAAAGGTGGAGGAGAGTCAATGATACCGCACCGAGGTACGTAGGTAGACGGTTTCGTCGTGTCTGCGTTTCAACAATAAGACCAAAAAAGGGTATTGTTTAGCTTTCAGAATTGAAGCTTCTCGTAAAAGGCGAACAGAGTTGAAGCGATGAATGGATGGATGGTTGCAAGGTAAGGTTACCATGGACTAAGTAGGTACCTAGCTAGCAACGGTACAAGGTTTACCACTTGACGCTATGCCGATGATGTAGTTGCAGCTGGAGCTTCGGCCAAAAAGAAGCTGCCCCTCTTTTAAGATCGGATCAGCGATTGCGCACTGGGAGAAGATGATGTCCTCGCTCGTCCTCGCTTGCGGTGCTTTGCTTCCGCTCGGATTACAATAGGAGATCGAGGCGTTGAGAGAAGGTCCGTTTAGCGGCAATTGGTCGATGTACGCTGCAGGTCTAGCATTAGGTATAGTAGAGGGAGGATAAGACGAGTCGACTGGGGGGAACAAAGGGCGAGGCGATGATGTCGTTGTTTAGCCTAGGTACAGGTGGGTTACAGGCTATGTAGGTAGAGAGCAAACAGCCAGGCCTCGACGGTATCGTATAGCCCACGAGTAACGACAGTCGCGTCAGGTCGCAATGAAAAGGTGACGGTCGCGAAGTTGAGAGATCTCAGAGATGAGTAAAAACAAAGTTGACAATGGATTTGACCGAGACGAAACGAGCTGAGTAGGTAGGTAAAATTCAAGGCAGCTGAGGGTTGGCGCCCTGTACAGAGGTCACAATGGATTGGAATGGAAGGGAGATTTGCTACAGCAGAACAAACAGGATTTGGTTATTGACTTATTGGGGCGTGCCAAAGGCTGACGCTGGGAGCTGATGGAGCTACCTTACGCTACAGCACCGTAGCAATGCATCTCGACATTGGATGCCCATCTCCAGCTACGTAGCTAACTAGCTAAGTACAGGCAAGACATGGCCAAAGGCGGGGTGAATCATGAGATGACGGGAGCTTCCACTATCGATATACGAGAATTGACTAGACTGACACGGACTCAAAGCTTCAGATCGGACTCTGCAACTCTTATTACTTACTACAACGTAATCGAGCCCCGGCTCAGGGCTAGTGCGGCCGCTGGAACGTAGTCGTGATATGTTTCGTGTGCCTGAATGCAATGGAATGTAAAAATGCAGCTGTGTTCAGTTTGATAACGTCTTTAGGCAAAGATGACTGAATATGTTGTTTCGAGTGTTGCACCGTGCCTTGCGTGAATAGAAGAGTCTTGTGAGCGAACATATTTATCGATATAGTCTGGATGTCATGATGTTTATCCCTATCCAAAAGATTTATAACATTCATCTATCATTTTTATGAAGATACACTGTATTTGTTAAATAGTTCTAACTAACCTCTTCCGCCAACAATTCGACATCGGCTATTCAAAACAGTAACACAATAGCCACCTTCACAATGTCTGTCCAAACCTTATCTCATTTATCATCCAGGGTAGGCGAGACTACGTCTAGGTTCTCCCCACCCCGAATTGCATCTGCGGGCAATGTCTCTTGCATCGCACAGGCCGCAATTGATATAGTTAGTCAATCACTTACTGATAGGCATTTCTACGCGGGATATACAGTTTACGTAAGTGGTACCTGAAGTACTACGCTTAATTGGTGTTGAACTAAATGTGCTGTACAGTATTGGTCTAGAGTAACGTGTTGGAAAAACACGAATTTTAACTGAAACTCCGAGTACCTACCACATGTGCTCCCCCTATGTAAGTAGATCCTTAAACAGCAAGAACTCACTCTCATCGAATCCACAACATTCATAATACAACAAAGGAATAGATTGATTTTCGTATCAGAGGTATGTCACAATGCTCCACCGGCTTGTACCCTTCCTACCAGCTTCTCCCTTTAGTACTCAAAACGCAGATATAAAAGAATCAAGGAAAGCTAGACGATGCTGTCTGAGCAGAGACTTCTGTCCCATCAACTCGTTCCCATCCGTTCATTCGCGGCGTCGGCCCCGTTCGTATACAGTTCATCACTAGCTTAGAACCTGTGCGACTTGGCCTTGGACCGGTAGGCCGTGAAGCCCACATATGCGCCACCAGCAACGATGATGAAAAGGATGATCTTGGTGAAGAACCATGTCCAGCTGCCGCCCTGCTGGTTGCTGCTGCTCTTGCTGCTGCTCTTGCGGTTCTTGTTCTTACCGCCGGGCGACCTGTTGCCGGGGCCAGTGCTGCCAGGTTGAGTGTACAGGTTCTTGGCCGTGATGGAGACGATGTCGTGGTTGTCGCTGAGCTCACCAGTCTCGGCAGTGAAGCCGACGTAGGCAATGTTGGGGACAGCCGGGGGATCCTCCAGGTCAAAGCAGGTCTGCCACTCATCCTCGACCTTGTACTGGAGCTCCAGCTTAAGCTGCTTGTCCTGGAAATAGGTGAGGCGCATCTTGGTGGGGATGCTCGCATGTCGGATACCGCGCGCCGAGCAGCCAGCGAGCTCGGTATGCTTTCCATCGTTGGACTTGTCGTACGAGGTTTTGCCGTCGCCGTGCATAGCCATAACATAGGGGAAAACGACGCCGGGACGGTTGTTCTTGTATGTGTCGACAAAGATTCCAAGACCTTCAAAGTTGTCCGGTCCGCCAAAAACGGTTCCCATCTGCGCACGCTGGCGGGTAATCCACATAGCAAAACCGTCGCCATAGAGTTGATTCTTGCCCGAAATCTTAAATTCGACCTCAACCTGCCAGTTCGTCGCGGTAAGAGGTACTCGTGAGTACATCCATCCAGATTGCGATGGGCGATCCGAGGTAAGTCGGATGTACCTATAACAAGTCAACCCATGTTTCAAGTGTCGTCGTTATCAGTGGATCGAGGATGCGTACGAGTCGGTTCGAACAATGGTATCTCCGCCAAAGTCGTACCAGCGGCTTTGCATGTCAGAGTCGAGATAGGGCTGTTTGAGGACAGAGTTAGTCAAGCTGTCGATCTGCGATGCTCGTGTGCATGTGCGCCGCAACTAACCTGATTCAAGGAATGTGTCCTGAGCTACAATGTTAAGAAAGTCAGCAAAGAAGATTTCCATTAGCTACCACAGGAAAAGAAGGCGTACCGAAATACTCCTGACGTTATCATCATCAGCATCCGCAGCGCTGGCAGTCCATGCGAGCGCACCGAGAAGCGCCGCCGATAGTGAGGGCAGCCGCATGATGAAGCTATATCCTTGTGTTGTCTAGTTCCCTGCTCTTGAAAGGGGCCAATTTCAAGCTGACTTGATATAGGCACACGCCACTCTTGAGCGTGGTTGTAGGTTCGCGAAGTTTGGCGGAGGAAGAAATTGACCAAGTGGTCGTTGTTAATAAAGTCGTCGTGACGTTGTGCGTAAAGGTAGGGGGGGATGTTAATCGGAGCAGAAGCAGGAGCAGGAGCTAGCACAAGTGTCCTCTTCCTCTGGCCAAACCGATTTTAGGTGAGTGCTCCCCACAGTAGGTACCTTACTTTCCCGCTCCGGATGGGAGACCCTTGTAAGACCTAGGGGTAGACAGAAAAAATAGGTAGGGTTGAGCTTTGAGGCCAGAACAATTAAAGATAGGTATCGCAAGTACAAGGAAATAGTATTAAAGGATAAGGTAACGTGACATTTACTAAAAGTTAGTATGTATCTTCCATCTTTGATACATCTACTACCATGGGACTTGGCGAAGGCCCTATCACTTGACCCTTGAGGGGAGCTTTTAATAAAGCCACAATTGCCCACCACATTTCACTCTATATTATATTATACAACTCTCATATGCTCAGTTTACCTCAGGCTTTTCTTATCTATAAATTATCTATGTGCTGGTGTGGGACAGATTTATACCGCGGGATCTGCATTGCCAAGCTCATATACAAGCTTGCAACCCGAAATCTTGCCATCGCGGTGCTCCTGGAACCCATCCTTCACAGCGTCTAATCCATCAGGGAGGACCTTTGGCTTATTGGGCTTGATTTTACCTTCCTCAATCCAACCAGAGATCTTGTCGTTGAATTCAACGCCCAACTTGTAATCTTCTTCCCTAGGCTATTATTGTGTCAGTACCTCTATGTATGGTCGTTAACACCAGCCGAAACCACTTACTTCAACTTGAACCGTATTGTACTTGATAACTCTGTTGAAAATTGTCCAGACAAGTACGGGTGTGACCTTGGTCTGCTTTGTCACGTTCTCGGTGAAGCTCTTGTCCGGTCTGACCGTGCAGAGGGCACCGCTATCCTCATGGATCGCCTGAGAAGCAAGCACAGAAGACTTCTTGTCGCCAATGGTGTCGAACACATATCGCAACTCAGGTGCTGCGCTCTTGATTGATCTCACCACGTCGAGGTCGTTATAGTCGAAGGCATGGGTCGCTCCTAGAGCTTTGACAAGATCGAAATTGTGAGGGCTGCAAATTGTGATGACCTCGAAGCTATAAAGTGCTGCAATCTGAATGGCGTACTGGCCAACGCTCGCTTCTCTTTGTTAGTCCGATAACTCGGAATATTGCAGCAATGGTTTATACTCACAGCTTCCACCCCAGATTAGAATAGACTGCTTCGAGTTGGTTCGGTCAATATTCAGACACTGCGGCGAGAATAGGGCAATCCAAGCAGTCAAAGATGCTAGTGGAATAGTGGCAGCCTCCCGCAGTGAGATACTCTTGGGAACCTTGAAGCAGATGTTTTCATGCGCTTTTGTATATTCGCTGAACGCTCCTAGGCCCTTGATTTCGCCTAATTATCTCCAGTTAGTCATAGTTCACTTTATCAATATGTTAGTTAATTTACCACCCCAGACAAGACCAGCGATTGTGTCGCCTTCGGCAACTCTTGATACGTTTTTACCAACCCGCTCAACTGTACCTGCAAAGTCACAGCCAAGCACAGCACCGTTTCCGTAAAAGTTACCATCAAAAGCCTTGACTGTAGAATAGTCAGCGCTAGGATCATTAAAAAGACCCCCAAATATCCTACCGTCAGTTGGATTCTGTGCTACCGACGCGACCTTGACCAGTACTTCATGCGGCTCCAGCATCGGTGGGGAGATTTCCTTCTTCACCAACTCAGGATTGGAGCCATTCTCGGGTACCTCCACCACCAAAGCATTCATTGTGCTTAGAACCATTGTGACGAAGTTGTATAGAATATAATAGAGTCAAGCTTGAGAATGTGGCGGGAAGAGGAATATGATATAAGAAAGTAAGTTATTTTCTGATACAGCCCATGTTACTTTAGTAACTGAGTCTATAATGCAAGGATCTATGACGAGTCATTTCCATTTATACATAGGTAATTGTCACATCATTGGATGGATATAAGCTTGGTACTGGTAGGTATATACCGACATTAATAATACACCATGCGGATGATGTTTCTCGACAAACTCGACGCTGTACAGGAAGAGACCTGGTTATTATACATCAGGAGAGTGCTGGCTAAACCACAGCAGCTGTAAGTAGTAGTCGAGCATCATGGCCTTTAGAAGTTACTATAGGTACCTAGTCTTGACTTTGGAGCTTTAATTGAGTCGAGTCGCTGAGTCATCCAGTCGGACCTTTGATTTTTCCAGGACGGCCTATCTTTTTGCGATAGGCGTTCAAGCTTTCATTCTAAGGACAATCTGAAGCAACAACGTCACGACTCTTTAATACCGCAACAATGGATTCCACACAAGTCAAGGCCGCTGTTATTAAGCAGGTCCAGCAGGAGGCCAACCTCGCCAATGCCAGGACTCTGATTGAGGTACGTCCTTGTCGCAATGGCTCCCAGAACAACACAATACTGACGTGTATGGCTTCTGAATAGAAACTCCAGGAAAACTGCTTCGAAAAGTGCGTTCCCAAGCCCGGCACCTCTCTTTCGAGCGGCGAGACGACCTGCATGACCAGCTGTATGGAGAAGTACATGGCCGCCTGGAATATGGTCAACTCGGCCTATATTGCCCGGCTAAGGCAGGAGTCTGGTCACTAAGAAGAAGACCTACGATTAAATGCAAACAAAAGCCACAACTTGCGACACTTTCAGAAGCGCAGAATTGTATTATACTGTGACATTACGTCTATGGGAGGAATAACGTCTGGGAGATAAATATACGAGAAATGTATAGAATCGGGAATAGACGAGCTGGAGAGCAACATGGCAGGGATAATGTATCATGAGCCCATACCATTTTATACAAAACTCTTCTTTCCTTCCTGAATTTGGGTATCTAAGCTCCTCCAGCAGCCTTCTTCTTCTCTTCCTCGGCCGCCCGCTTTCGCGCCAGGTATCGCTCCTTGGCGCTTGAGATCTCGCCCTCTGTTTTGCGACTCTTCGCCGTGCGCTCAACCTCTTCACGTTGCGCAGCTTCTTCATCTCTTGACCGCTTCATCGACTGCTCCAACTGCTCCTCGAGCATGCGTGACTGTCGTTCCCGCTGAGCCTGTCTTCTGCCGAATTGCTGGCCAGTGGGTTCTTTTCGGGGCCGCTCGGCTTGTCGCTCGGATTCGCGTTGGACTGATTCCTGCTTCTTTGCGCCTACGTTTAAACCGCCTTTGAGAAGCTGGCGCTTATCGACAACTTGGCCGTCTTCGTTGATAGCGACTGCGGCGCCTTTTTCGTTGAGCTCTTTAGCGATATCGGCTTCTGACTTTTCCTTCTCTTCCTCGACCTCACCAGTCTTCTGTTCATCCTCAGGTGCACCGTGTTTAGCCTTCTCCTCAGCTGCCTTGATAGCATCCGAATGCCTCTGCTCACCCTTATCCAGCAGTTTTCTGTAAAAGGCAGACATGCCACCAGTCTTATTCTTTTTTGCTTCTTCTTCTTCCCTCCTCCTCTCTTCTTCTTCCAATCTCTTGTTTTCCTCTTGTTGTTTCCGGTAGGCTTCCGTAACAAACTTTTCCTTATCGGCATACTCTTCACCCTCGGCCTCTCGCTCACGAGCAATCTTCTTCTCCTCCGCAATGAGCGCATCGCGCTTCCGTACGTCAGCCGCTTGGAGAATGTTTTTCATGTATTTGGGTCGTTTTTCTTGATCTTCTTTGGTGACCTGTTTCTGGGGCTTGAGTGAATCGTAGACGGAATCGTATTCGTAGATACTGGCATCGACTTCGGCGGCAGCTTCGGCGTTTTGGCGGGAGGTCAGCGAGCTGGAGAGGTCACCGAACATCATGTTTGGCTGGCCCTTGGACTTGAGTTTTGGAGGCTGAGCTGGCGGGCCATTCTTGGATTTGGATGGATTCGAAATAGTTGATTTTAGCTTTGGCATGCTGCTAAAGTCGTCAAATTCGCCAATTTCCTCTGCTTTACCCTCTCCATTTGCGCCGTCGTTGTCCGAGTCATCGTCGTCGCCAAACATGGGCTTTCGCTTCGGGGGTGCGGGTTTCGACGCGCCTGGTTTTTTGGCGACGTTGAGGCCAAAAGCCAAGCCCGGCTTGCTCATGATGGGTGTCTCTTCGCTTTCGTCTTGCGTTTATTAATGTGGTACAATTGGATTCGACCGGCTGTTGCGCGATGTTGAAAGGGGAGAGAGGTATGGATTTGGCTGAAAAGGTTAAAGTTGAAAGTTGAAATTTGAAGGTTGGCCGTTGCGCTCCCGAGACTGCGACAGACTTTCCTTGTTAACAACATTAATAGCTATAACTCTTACATAAATTGAAGGTCAAAAAAAGAGAAGAAGAAGAAGAAGAAGGAGAGAAAATGCGAAATAAAATAGAATTTTTTAATAAATTATGTAGTATTTTATTTCTTTAGCTTTCTCCCTGTAAATTTTAGTCATGATACATAATTGTCACTCTTGTACCTCCGTATGCGTCTTCGTGTTACATCCATCTCAGCGGCGTCGTCCCACCCGACGCCACTACATCTCGATCATGACGTGATTGGACAGCCACTATCTTTCAGTCGGTCTCTTGAGTATATTTGTAGTAGGCACGTAACCTTGAGGCTTTCAATTATTTGCCGACGTCTAATTTTCTCGACACTACATAGCATTTTACTCTCAAATATTTAAAACAATCTCTCGAAATCATGGAATCTTGCTCTACTTGCGCAACTATTCTCTCTTCAACGCCCGCCTATACCAAAGCGGAATTATCTCTCCCAGAAGATCGCCGTGTCGCTTGCTGTGCCCGAGTTATTTGTGGCAAATGCATCCATGTTCGTCATCTATCTTCTCCCCGTCTGTATGATATTGTTTAAGCTGATAGTCTTGTGATAGAAAAACGAGCGGTTTGCGCATTATTGTCCATATTGCCAAGTCTCGACAGTACCTTCTCCTCTGCCACAAGGGTTGAAAGAGCCACCAGCTTATACATCCTTGCCCTCGTCTAGTTCGACCACTACCCATCTCGCGGGTGCGCCGCCACCATATTCACAGACCGCGCCGGATGTTGAGGATGAAAAGGCAGCTTTGGCACAAGACGCTATAAAGGAAGATGCCCCGGATATTCTGCACTTTCTCGACCATCGACATGACAGCGTCTCCTCCTTGTCCCTTCGGTACGGCGTGCCCGCCTTTGTGCTGCGACGAAGCAACAACATCACAAGTGACCACCTTCTTCTTGGAAGACGAACAGTCCTGATTCCTGGCGAGTATTACAAGGGCGGTGTCAGCCTCTCACCGCGGCCTATTGAAGGCGAAGAGGAAGAGCTGAGAAAGGGAAAAATTCGTCGTTTTATGACTTCCTGCAAAGTCTCCGACTATGATATTGCCGTTCTGTACTTGGAACAGTCTGGTTATGATCTTGAGAGCGCCGTTACTGCATATCTAGATGACGAGAAGTGGGAGCAGGAACATTCAGCTCCGGACAAAGGGAAAAAGGCCGACAGATACAAAAACCGCGGCCCCTTCTGGAGAGGACTCTGACTGAGCCTTGAATTGGATATTAGATTCATGCTTCATACCGTCTTGCGGGCCTTCAACACACACTTCAGTTCGCTGGTTTTCTTCTTCCAAGCCAGGGACTTTTGACCCTGTACGTTAACGCCGCTTGTCCCCAAACAGATAAAGTTTTGTACAATAGCTTTCATGATATGCGAAAGATACCACATTTTCCTTCATTAGAACGCAGATCGTGTACGGATATCCTAGAGTTCAGTTAGTAATTGTGCCGATACTGTAGATCAAGAGACAACTTACAGAAATCTTTCTCTCAATTTCTCGGACCGATCGGTCCAACTCGCCTGCAATCATCTGCTTCTTATCGTTGGGGAGCAGATTATACCTTTCGCATAAATCGCCGTCAATAACTCCCTTGACAGGAGCATAATAACCGCGATACATGAGATGATCTCGTCCGGCGAGTGGAGGATCCTCGGTCCTAAGATGTTGTTCAAGGTTCTGGAAGAAATCCGCATCTTCACGGCTGACGAATGGGATAAAAACTCCAATAGTGCCCATGATGCCACTCCACAGCAATACGTCTTGTCCACCTACCACAAGACTCGTCTTGGTGATGCTTGTTGGTATGTCCTGCGTATAGAAATGGCACATAAGGCTCAATCTGTGAGGCGTACCGTGGAGATAATCTCGTGCATTGATAAGATGCAAGCCAGATTGTTCCTCATCAGCTTCTTCGCTAGCCTTTTCAGGGCAGCGGACGATGAACATGTTTCCAAACTTGTCACCACCAGCCACCGATTCATAATCCACCATTGCAGTGCATGTGGTCCATCTTGCAACTGTGTCGTCGACAAAAGGGATAAGCTTGTTTGTTGCAGGCTTGTATACAACGTAGGTGACGCCTTGTTGCACGTCGCCTACCACAATTCGACTACCCTGGGTGTTCAAAGATACAATTTGCTGGGCTGCCACTTCAGCCTGAGCCTTGCGCAGCATCTGCCTCATGCCGAGGTCGTAGATACGCAATTGTGTACCAACAGCAACTGCCACTCTGCCTTGGAAGGGCAAGAGGGCTAGAGGTGGTTCTTCGATCTTTGTCTTGTGGATAAATTCCAGCTCTCGACCACCTTCTTGAAACCGGTAGATGTGAAGATATCCTTCAGAGTAGCTTCGAGGGTTAACCACCATGTCTTTTCCAGTGCCAATGACCAAAAAGTTCTCATTGTCCTGGCTGGCAAAGGATACAATAGCCGCACTGACAGCTGCTTCGTTATTTTCCAGGTCAACTGTCTGTAAAACTTGTCCTTCTTCAGATAAAGGATCAATCACGTTAATGCAGGACGCCCAGCGACGAGTGCCCTTAGGGTAACCAAAGTCTTCGGGAGGGAGCACCTTGGAATCGCCGTTTACAACCCCAGGATCTGCTAAGAGCTGTGCTCTGAGTTCAGGTGGAAGGGTATTGTTATCTGCCTCGATGGTATAGAAGAGAGGCTGATCAGGATGCTTGACGAGCTTCTTCGGGGTATAAGTCAGGGGGATTGATTTTTGAATCAGCGTCTCGCCGAGACGGTCGATATTAAAGATTCTGAGAGCGTTAGCTTTTGTCTCGACAATTGACGCCAGAAGAGTATCATAGAAACAGGTTGCTTCAGTAGGAACAATTGGAAAAAATGCGTAATAAGGCCTCATTGCTCATGGCATAGGAATCCGTTTTCTCATCATATGCAACAAGGAGAATCAGAACAGAAAAGAAAAAAAGGACATACCGTAGTGACTGGGCTTGGATACCAACAATGCCTTCCTCGCACTGCTCACTACTAAAATTCCACCCCCATTCGAGGTCAACATAGTTGAGGGGTGTCACAACAAAACCTTTGGTAATGGGGTCCGCGTAGCCGAGCCATGGTCTAGAGCTCAAAGCAAGCACGCAAGTCTTGCCCTGGACAGTGACCTGGAACAGTCTGACTTCCTTCGGTCCGAGGAACTTTTGGCGTGTATCAGTCAGTTCGCCGGTGACCTCATCAAGCACTGTCCTAAGGTAGACGCCGGAGTGTAGACCGATGTGAAGATAGAGCGTAGAACCGCCCGAAGAGGAGTCTTCCATAGCAATAATTGCCAGAGATGTTGGAGCTGCAGTCAGTGCTTGCACCGACTTGTTTTCCAAAGTCGACTCAGGATCCAGGCTGAGAACACGAACAGTGCAGTCATCACAACCGACGGCCAAGAATGAGCTCCTCAGTCGTCCCTCAGGTACGTCGCCCAAGCTTAGACAGGTGACAGTGCCGAACATCTCCTTCTTCTCGTCGTACTCGGCCAGCGAGCCATCGGCGTCCATCTCGAAGTAAACGATCTCACCAGAGCTGAGAGCGACGGCAACTTGGTGGGCATTAGCGGTAGCAGCCACAATGGACCGATGTTGCGGCGCTGCCCATTCATTCACATGGCCATTGCGAACATGTCGGATGCCCTTGGGATGTACTTGAATCAGACCATCATCACCGAGGAGTTGGGCTGCTAATGTGGGAACGCTCGTAAGGAAGCCAGAGTCGCTAACTTCTTCGACTGTTTCCCCAATACTGAGAACAAGGGTGCCGTTTGTGAAAGATAGCACAATATAGGCATCGTATTGCTCTGAACGATTTAATTTGAGCGTCCATACCGCGGATGGAATTCCTGGCAGTTCTGAAGCGACAATTTCGTTGACTTCTAAGCCATGCTTGAGCATCCTGAAGCTACTCCGCGCTCCATTACCACAAACTGTGTAAATCTGAGGCGCATCTTCCCCAGTCAGATTGGCGACTTTGCAGTCCAGAAGAGGGTTCATGGCAGGCATACTCTCAACCAATGCCAAGTTTTCTGTCGGCCGAGGGTGGAAGTAGACGGGTTCGTAGGAAGCCTTGGGATCTGCAGGGAAATCATCACTGTAGAACTCCAGTTCATCGTCATCGTCACCAAGCTTTTCAAACTGGTAGAATGAGTAGTTACCAAACTGGCTGGCAATGTAAAGGAAACCACTCTTCAGGATGCAAAGACTGGATGCGACCGGGACGGTATCGAAATACTTAATTTTGAGTCTTTTGACTTCTCCTGTAGGGTTACCATCGTCATCCTCGACCATGTCGATTGAGAGCTTGAAGAGATCGCCATCTTCTGTCTGCAACAAGAAGAAGAATGCACCAGCACTGCCTTTCAGCTTATGCATGATACCGGATACGACAGTGCGTTTGCGGTTGGGATCCTCTGTTGCGCCTCGTCGACGAGGGATCGCTACACGAAACGTCTCCTGGTTTGAATGTCGATAGGTGATGTTCTCTTCACCGCACACTAGCACACCGCTGGGTCCGTCATTTCCGCCAGGGACCTGGAAGAGAAGAGAGGCTGTGGGGTCGACAGGGTCCGACCACTTACGAACGACATGGTTGAGTCCCAAGTCAAGCTCATAGTACACCAGGTGAGTGTCTAGTTCTTCCATTGCTTGGCCCGTTGAGTCTTGATCTACTTCAGAGTAGTCGATCTCGAGAGCAGCGAACACAGGATTTGAGTAGCCGACATCGAGCGCGACCATTGAGATAACCAGGACACCAGGCTTGTGGGCCTCAAGAGGCGAAGAGATTGTAAGCTCGGCTTGCGAATTCCGGTTGAGAACATAGACAAGTTTGTTCTTCTCGGTTGATGCAATCAGGCATGCTCTTCCCTTAGGATCGCATGCAAGATACTCGCCAGGAATGACTCTCCGCACTCCCGACTTGCCAAAGGTTTCGAGGTGCAATCGCTGGAAGCGGTTCTGAGCTGGGAGATACTCAATGATTGTTATTCTACCAGAATCGGTAGCAAGAATCAGGTAGTCTATAGAGTGTTTGTTAGCCTCGAGTTTATACTGTTATGATACCGAGCTCTTGATGGCGCTGTTTTCGACGCGTCTATGGCATCGCTTTCGAATATCACTAAGTGATTCTCCTAAGAGAGGAAGTTTGGGGGGACGACTTACCCTTATTGCTACCAGCTAGCCGGAAAGCGGCGAGGGAACGAATGATTCCAAAAACGTCATGAGAAAGTAGTGTGATTACCTTTCCCTGAGATGGGTCAGGTCGCAGCAGCGAGAGCTGCGAACCCGCGCCAGTGATGATGAGTTGCTCCCTGGTTCCTGCGAACTGGCCGAGCACCGCTTGAACGACGTTGGTCGGTGGCTGGACCGTCAGCGAGTACAGGAACATGTTCGACGTGGTCGCCATGTTTTCGGCTAGGCGCAGATGAGCCTGCGCGGCTTCAGGGGCTTGTGTAGGTCAGATAGTGTCGCGCCGAAGCTGGCGGTTGGAGCTTTGAAACTCGTGCGAGCTTTGATGTCAAAAGTTTAGAACGCATCGGAGGAATTATTTTGCGGGCGCAGAACGAATGTGGTCCGAGCTCCTTCGACTTGATGTATCCCACTTCAGCAACATCAGGTCTTTCGAAGAGGCCAGGACAATTATTTGTCGCCCGGAAATTACTTATTTCTGCTATAAGATGGAGCCAACTCTGCGGAGAGCGGCTTCAAGCCTTTGTGGGCATTGCTCTGCCACTGTTCGGAGGCAATTGGCTACAGGAGCGGCAGCCAAACCATGGATGAGGATATCAGCCCATCATATCCGAAATGTTCACTCGAATGTCAAGGATCAGAAACGAACTGCACCTGCGCCCACAACTCGAGATTTTTCTACTACTACGAAGAGTAATTCTGAAGCTACTGCTTCTGCTGCGAGCAAAGCTTCTCCGTCACCGATACGCCTCAGTCAAGATGACCTCTTCCATCCGTTTTCCAAGTCGCCTGTACCCGAGTTTCGACGCCGAGCCGCTTTCATGCGACAACACGCCTACTGCCCTCATTCCGACCACCAGCAAACGAAGCTTCCAACAATTGCCCCGAAGGCTGAAGATGCTGAGGCTACGAGCGGAAGTCAGCCGCCAGAGCATGTCAATTTTGAGTGTCCGGACTGCGGCTTGCCGGTCTACTGCTGCGAGGAACACTGGATGGATGATTACGAAAAACATCTTGAAATCTGTGACACTCTCCGACAGATTAACGAAGACGACCATGATTTGCGGTCTGGCCGAGTATTCGAAGAAGGCAACCTGCCGGATCTCCAGATGGATTATGCGGCTATCAACATGACAAACTGGGATACTTTTATGTATACCCGAGAGTTTGACGCCGTCAACTCTGACCGTCAAATGAGACAAATCACCCGCCTTCTCACATATCCGGTCACAATTGGCAGTGTTCTTCACGAACTTAGCCCGTATAGCATTAAAGGAGGAGAGCGTTTGACTACAGAAGGACTGAAGAGCTTTAGCGGTTAGTACAAACATTTGGTCAAAATGTCGAGTTATGTCTGAGCTGACTTGTGAACCCAGCATTGCGATATAACCTGCACGCCCCCCGTTCTGGTCAAGGTACTGGTGTCAGTGAACTCCGACCGGAGGCCCCGGCTGTGAGAGTGTTCATTCTCGGAGCTCGCGCTGAATCGTCTCTGCCACGGCCTGCCTGGGTACAGCTGGCGCATATGTTCCCCGACGCCCGGCTGCACCTCATCTTTATCGGACCAGAGAGCATGGCTAACCGAGACGATGAATTCCCACTCCCAGAGCGAACCCCTTCAAATCCCTTTGGAGCCGTGGTCGAGGACCGTGTCTGGTACAAGATGAAGATTAGCACAATCGTGGATTACTATCACACGATTCACCAGACCCAACACTTTGCGCCGTACGACCCGTACTTTGACTGCTTTGTACTCTTCCACCCGGGTCTAGGCCACCCTGCCAGCAGCCACGAATGGGAGGAGACGCTGCCCTTGCTCTTGGAGACCAAGGTTCCCATCATCAGCACGGGCTATACTCAGTTTGATATGGAGCGCGATGTTGAGTGGGTTAACAAGAAGTCAAAGGGAGAGTTCGATATTCTTTTGCAACCCGGCGAGAACGTTTTCAGGAGTCTTCGGTGGGATTTGAATGACATGGACCCGCAGGACGTCAGCTGTGGTAACTGGGGCGTATGGGCATTCCGTGGCAAGAGGTATGTCGTTGATCATTGCCTGTGACGACTGAAGCTAACATAACCTTTACAGATATGAGACGGCTACTAGGAATGCTTAGATATGGAGTTAGGGCGGCAAAAAGAGAGGAAGCATTTGTACCTATATTGTACAGAATCTGTGTAGTATATTCTTGTGTCTGGATAGACCACAACCAAATCATCGTACTTGTCATGAATATGATGAGAGGCTATAGTAGCAAAAAAGAGAAAATCTCCTGGACTGGCTTGACATCCATTGCGTGAAACTTTATGCAACCTCTGCATAATTTAAGGTTACCGTGTCAGGAATCTGTCCTGTCGTTCCTCTGGTAGGTACTTCAATGCATGCCTTCCCCGCCGCCTGCAGCGCACGGTTCAGGCGGCGGGCCAACCCGTGCCGTGTGCGGGCAGGAGCGCTGCATGCGGCCTTCCTGCGACCCGTTGTTAACTTGACTTCAACCTCAAAACTCGAAATCCAATTTGTCTCCTTCGCCATCATCATCACCTTCTTCTTCTACTTCCTCCTCCACTCTTTCGGTGCCGGGTCATGATCGCCGAGACTCGCCGATCGCTCCGGCCATGACCGCCACTTCCTCTGTGGCCCCGGCCGTTCCTCCTGTCCGTCCACCGGCCCCACGCCCCAAGTCGGTAGCCTTTGATACCGAGCCACAGCCGCCGTCGTCTGCTGCTTCGTCCTCTACTTCTACCTCGCGCCGACCGATACGCCCAAATACGACCGATCCTTTGTCCGACCGAGCGACCTCACTTCTGATACGCCGTACGCTATGTTCTCCTCAGTTGGGGGACAAGAGCCGGGATGCGCAAGTGCCCATCGACGAACTGCTTCCGCCTCTGACTAGTCGCAACGATGTCGACCTCCAGCTGTATGCCATTCTCGCCATTGTCCTAAGAGAATTCGTTCAGAGCTGGTATAGCAAGATTACCACGGACGAGAACTTTGTAGCCGAGATTCTGCACATCATCGCCCACTGTTCGCGAGCACTGGAGCAGCGCTTTCGCAAGGTTGATCTGGAAAGCTTGGTATTGGATGAGATACCCGACTTGCTGGACAAGCATATCACAAGTAGGCCTTAAAAAAAGTTCAGTGTTACTCCAATCTGACGGCGCTTAGCATACCGGACTTCTCATAGTGCTATTGCAAGACCGCCTGTAGAGGTTGATCCTCGACAGGCATACCACGCCCTATGTCCTCTTCCACATCTTGAACCAGTCCCTGAACCAGATGATCCAGACATAATATCCTCCCAGAAGGAAAACGAGGCTTTGTATCGTCAGCTACTTGTTCAGGGTGTACTCGCTATCCTCCTCCCCACTGAGGATCTCGAAAATCCTTGCCTCACGGCTCTTGTTGAACAGATATTTTCGGAGCTTATCATTGGCAACGTCATAGCCAATAAGGCTTCACAGCCATGGATGTTATATGAGGGCATCTGCATCACGGCTAGGGTTCTGCGACAGAAGAGAGATCATGGGGCAGCGTCTTCGGAAACAGATGACGCATCTTCTAAGACTAATAAGCTTGAAATCAGGAGCGGCCGAGCCTGGTCTGTGAGGTCTATGTTTCTCGGCGTTATTCAACTCGGGATGCTAGTAGTGGCTTCACTCCGATTTATTACGTCTACCCTGGTTATGGCTTCATCTCTTCCCGCTAGAACCACGCCTGCAGAGGAAAAGGAAGCTTCAATGGATGGTAACAAACCCTCTGGCATCTCTGCGAAACCGAGGTCATCCGACTACACCAAGGCTCCCATCCTATCATGCCGAGTATGGACTTGTCTTGGAAATTTACTCGAGTTAAGCCTGCGCATGCCGTGGCTAGATGGATTTCTATCACTTTTGCAGTACGGCGCGGTTAATGGACCTGGACGAATCGCTGGCCATGATGGCCCTATTGATAGGTAAGATATAAGCATCTCATTTTCACTTTCTTACACCTGCATCGTCACCAGACAGAGATGCTCTGCCGCTTTGTTCACCTCGCATAAGTCCTGAGTCACTGGACCTCTTGATGCTCCAGTGAGCTTACAGCATGAGACTTCTTCAACGGCACGGCACGGCATGGTATGGCAAATCGGCCCGCTTAGTTTTGAAAAGGTCCATGCTTTTCATTTCCTTGCTGAACAACAAGACACTGTCGATACATACACCCTTGCAACCCACAATGACAACACGGGCACGATAAACAAGGCTACGCTATTTTTCTTGTCAACTCTTTGGTGTCTCCATCATGAGCGAGATGGGTCCTGGGAACTCAAGCTGCAGCCAATCGAAACACATAGCGCCGCCTTTGACATCCGATTGCTTAACGAGGTGCGCCAAGCTAGGTCTTTTCGTCCAGCAGGATGTCAAGATTACGCGCCCAGCCCATGTCAGCTTCTCCAAAGGGACCACCCGCTTTTTGAAGATGCAACAATGAGCTTGAATTAACTCTCGCCCCGTGCCGCGCCACCCGTCATCAGACTATCTTAGCTGCCATTTCGCAACCTGTTATACTGGCTTGGGACTGGGACGAGGGAAAAAGCCACCCCATGGCTTACAGAATGGTACCACTCGTTGCACTCTTCAAGTTGCCAGGAGTAGTCTGGTCTGTCGGCCTCAACTCTTCCCAGGGAACCGAGGGATGCTGGTATCAGTCAAGTCTCCTGCGCCCTCCATGCTAGATTGTCGCACAATCCTTGATGTTGAGGGGGTAAAACTAAAACTGTCTGGTGACATCCTACCCACACTTGCGCTCAGTCACGGCCTCATTATCTGGCTGTTGTGTAATCTCACATCTCTCTCTGCATGAGGTACATAGACGTTAGATGCGCCTCTTGATGCCTTTCCCCGCACCTGGAAAGCCCTGCCCTGTCTGGCTTTCCCTGGCTCCGATTTGATACATCTCATTTATACCGACGCGATCAACATGGCGGCACCATTCTATATGCCAGCCCAGAAGGGACTGGCATCCAATGGACCATTGACAGCCTCGCCTCGCCTCACCTTGCCTTGTGCTGCGCTGTGCTTCTCACACTCGCATTGCATTGCATCTCATGGGCTAGACCGACACACATTCAACGTGCCCCTTGCTGCATATAACGTTCTGATCATTGAACCCCCCATACTGCACGGCCTTGGCCGTATAGCAAAGTTGATATGTACTAACCCATCTTTTCTCTCACAGGCTCCTATCGCATCACATCAATTCTCTCTTCTCTCCTTCACATCTGCCCCCTCTTCTACGCACCCTTCGTGGTGTCCTCTTCCCTAATAACGCCCCCGGCAAGACGTCCTTGCTCCCACCCTCTTCCGAAGCCGAGCTGCAAGCCCTGCGTCGCAGAGCCGCTAAGTCACTTTGGGGGTTGCTACCGAGAGGTGTGGGAAGGCTTTACTTTGGCGGTCGCTTATGGCGGCGAGGTGATGGCGATTCGTCTGATGAGGAGGAGCTTGTGGACGAGATGGAGCGGCTGCTGCTTGTACTGGATGACGAGTACTGCAACAAACATCTAATGTACAGCATTCTCGAACTGGTACTTGCTAGGTTGATGCCAGAGCTCAGCGAGAAGAGCGTGACGGAATTGTGGGAGGAAAGACTTGGCTGATTAGATTCGTAGACACGAGATATTCCCTTTGTAAAATTGTTGATACCCCCTTTCTGTCAAATCATTACCCTTGGCAAAAGAAGATCACTTCAAGTCAAATAATAGCGAGTTGTTCAAGAGCAAGGGCATTCCCGAATGCACAAATGCCGCCCATTCCTATCCTCAACTATCGAATGAATGTCCTTGTCTGCCAGACATTTGACTACCTCAGTAACCCTTGAGGCTGTTCATGGGCCACAATCAGCCCAATGCAGCACATAACCCCTATGTCCAACTAGCTGAGTCGGCTTCTTTTACTCTCCCTCAAGCACACAGCGACCCCTTAGAGGCGCTTCATAACCAAGTTCCCCATAATGTCATGCCATGCCGTGCCTTGCAGCAGATACCCTCTCATCTTTGAACAGAAAAAAGTAGACATGAGATAAATGAAAGCAATGAGTGTGCGCAAATAATTATGCCCTCCGCATCAATGCCATATGATAATGTAACCAGAAAGAAGAAAAACATATGTGTAGAAAATAAAAGACAAGGCCAGAAAAGAAAACAAACATTGACAACGCAGAGTGTTGCGTTGCCCCTTGAACTGTTGCTTGGAGCCTTGCTCTGTTGTGTACCGTTTCCTTGGCTAATATACGTCCTGGCTTTCACTCCCATCTTTTCCTTCTCTTTCTGCCTCCTTGCCTCCCCTTTTTGTGCTTCGTGCACTAGGTGAGCAGTTTTTGTAATCGTAGGTTCGTGTGGACGATTCTTTTATGTAAGTGTTTAGGTTCGCGTGAGCGTAAGGGTAAAGTCTTCGAGGATGGTATCGAGTATAAGAAATTGTCCGTTCCTGCAATTCGTTTTCTGTTTTCTGTTTTTTTTTTTTTTGTTGCTTTTTTTAAGATGGTCAAAATGTTGTCGACGTAAACCCTGTGTCGTACAGGTTTCTTGGGCGTCCATTTGAGTAAAAGACCAAAATGCAATCGACAGGTCCAACTAAGAAATAATCCTAGCCTGCGGTCAATGCCACATGGGATGGATGCCAGGGAGCCCCTTTTCCGCGCGAGCGGGATCAGCCAAAGCACTCTACACTCCCCTTATATCCCCTCCAACCCCGCTTCCAAGTGAAAACTCCCATGATAAAACACAACCGAGAGATTTATAAACATATGACCAACAACTTCGCTAAAACGGCGCCTCATACCGATTCCATCTTGGTCGGCATGAGAGCAGGTGCCTCAACATCGCCTTCAGGAATACGGGACAATCCCCCTATAGATGGTCTACCTTGGTGGATCTTGAGCTTCTTAGTCAACTGAATGATCGACATGTAATCGCTAGAATCGAAGTTCCCAGCGGTCTGTATGTAGTTGAGGAGTGTCTGCGCTGCCCGGCGAGCATCTTCCTGTGACGGTGAAACTGGGGACGAGTCAACCGGGGTTGACGATGTGGCGCTAGTTGCTGCCGTGGACCTGTTTATGCTCGAGTTACTACTACTACGGCGCAGCGTTGGAGGCGGGGAGTTGACGCTGGTATCGATGCAAAACGGCGCCTGTAGCTCGTGCTGGGGCGATTCCAGAGCTGAAGATGGCGCAGTCGATGAGGGCGGATGTCGAGGAGTCATGGGCTCTGTTGACGACGATAGTTGGTTCACGTAGTCAATGTTGAGGGATGGGAATGTGTTGCTCCTTTTCTCCCGGTGCTGAAAGTCGGTGCCTCGTAGTTGGTCCATTGGGAAGCCTCCCATATTGGGATCGGGCGAGAAAGTGAAGGTCCCCGTTGGACTCATTGTGCCAGCTGAAAAGGAAGAGCCCGGG
Organism: Fusarium abutilonis; assembly: GCA_021655885.1. Lineage (NCBI taxonomy): Eukaryota > Fungi > Ascomycota > Sordariomycetes > Hypocreales > Nectriaceae > Fusarium > Fusarium abutilonis. The sequence goes on along the minus strand of JAJJWN010000139.1, from coordinate 30,627 downwards.
TTATCTCGAAAATCACTCGAAAGTGATGTTGTGGATTGGGACTCGGGATGTTTATAGCCAAAGTCAAAGTCGAGTCCATCGATAGGGCCTTCCTCATCGCTCCGACTTCCAGAAAGGGGCGAAAGTTGTCCTGTGGGTGATGCTGGTGATATGTCATGGATAGATCTATCACTTGACTTTGTAGCAAGTGTCGATAACCTTGCACTATCCGGAATATTGGCTTCGGAAGCCCTTCGCATCAACTTTGGTGCCCCAATGCCATGTTTTTGCTTGAACTTTTGCAACCAGCTGCTGTTTAGACTGTTGAGTACGCTCTCCTGATTGCCACTTGCATGAGCAAATAGCCTCGCCTGTTCCATAATCTCTTCGTCGCTAACTTGAAATCCCCGCTGTTGCTGTCTCCTGACGTAGTTGCTGAGCGTCCGGTCAAAATCGGGATGCTTGCCCTTGCCACGCTTGACAGCAGCATTTTCTGGCTCTTGATCACGCTTTAGGTATTGATCCTTGTGTCTTAGTACTTTTGATACTGTACTGTAATTATAGCGTTAGTTTCTGATGACAATACGTGTCAGCCCATCCAAAAGGCCTACCTTCGCTCGACACCAAACCTAGCTCCAATATCCGCTTGCCGAGTACCAGGGTTATCCTCGTGGAACTGGCACATAGCCCTCTTCTGTTCTGCAGTGAGAGTCTTTCTTGACTTCTCATGCTGGGTCGGTAACCTGGGAGGTTCCACAGGCGGTGCACTGGTGGCAGGTGTCATTGATAGTGGTGGTGCTGAATAGCTTTGTGAAGGGTTCGTCAATTGGCTCGGCCATGTCGTGTTAAGCATAGGAAGTTGATGATGTGCCATTGGAGGCGGTGCAGGTTGTATAATTTGATGCGGTTGTGCTGGCGGTGGAGGCATTCTATTCATTGACTCTGATGATAATCCATGGCTGACAAAGGTACCAAAGGAAGGGTATTCAGTCAACGGACTGGCACTATATGGACTTTGGCTGTAAGGGCTCATGCTAGTCCAGGCATCGCTTCCATAGCCGTTGCTTTGGCCCACAGTGCTGTCCTGCCCCATTGCGGCAGTCCCATTGATGTTGTTCATTGTTATGTGCGTCGTCCAGCTAACACTGGGTTATGAATCAGAAATGTTAGAAACGGTCTGTCGGGCTGTCAGAACCAACAGTGTCTCGTCCATAAGAGTTATCGAGGGGACAAGACCTACACCAGAAGGCGTGATCAGACCGAGTTCCTGAATACTGGAAACGTAGATGGAGGGAACAAAGATTTGGTGTTGGTGGGATAGTCCTCACGTTTGAAGCTGGTTGATGAGGAGATGCATCGTCTTGCCCAGATTGGTTCTTGAAAGTGCAAAAAAGAAGGTGATCCACGTTTGTTGTCGATCATCCAAGTTCCAGTCCAGGGCAACTTAATAGCCGGTTGTTGGTTGTAGTGTAGTAAACCTTGACACGATCCAAGATTCGGACACAAGTAACGCATGCACTCAATACCGCAGAGCTTGGAACTTGTTAAGCCGCAGTATAGAAGTGTAGTATAGTCGAGATTTGAATCTAGACCCAGCTTTACCTGTGAATCTTTCCCTCGTGAGGGGAAACTCGTCTTTCAACACGCAAGCTCACCAAAGTGAGACACGGCGGTAAGTTTTTTTTACTTGCTTTTCTCTCGTTGAGCTCGTAGAGATTGCGGAGACAGGAGATCCGTCCCAGGGTAAACGCGGAAGGGCAAAGCAGCGGAGCAACAATACGAAGGCAAGTCAAGACAAGACAATAACGGATTGAGTGGGTGGAGGGCGGGCGGGCGGATGAAGAAAGCCACAGGGCGGCAAAGCAGTAACGATGCCTAGAAAGGACTGCCAGTAGCTTGATCCGGACGGCGATGTTGAGAGAAAGTTTCGATGGTGGACCGCAGACTTGAGGCGGACGTTCCAGCACGAGGCCAGACCGTTGAGGAGTATATCTTTTTCAAGATGTGTAGTTCAAGCAAGCGAGACCTAAAGCCATTCGCATCGCTACATATGTAAAGACGAGACCCCAGAGGTCGACCTTCTCCATATACATATGCAGAACGCACGAGGAATACCGACGAGGGTGTGGGGGGTTCTCTGGCAGGGGGGAGGGGTGTGTAATGGCGAGCGATCAAGGAGTGGTCAGTGGTGTGTGAGAGCTTGAGAAGGCAGTGGATGATAGCCAGAGGACAGCTCCGTAGTTTGTAGACAACTGATGAATCCTTAATAGGCCGTCTAAGTGTGTGTAGAAGTGCATTCAGGTGTGGATGAAGCTGATCATAACAGAGAGAATGGCTCGCATGAGGTATGACAAGGCCTTGGACGCTCAACCCAAGACCTCACACGCGTGTAGGCAAGACATATAGGCTCATACACGGACACACATGCTCACCCGCCAACAAGCGCGGCAGATTGAGCACGACACAAAAATGTTATTGTAGAGGGACAGACTTCAATAAGGTAATAGGATGGACGCCTTCGGGCTCGGGGATAGACCGGTGAGCTAGGGTGTCGTGTAGTCCTATGGAGCTCTCCGCCGACTCTTCCTTTGATCTGCCAGGCTGAGAGAAGCAAGAAAATCGTCAGCAGTTGGCGAAGGCATGGGTTGGCACAAGCTCCAGCTGGCTGAAGAATGGTATAATCAACCAGCCCGCCAGAGACACAAGCTTCTGGCCAAGCGGCACAAGAAAAGGAAGAAGCAATGAGAAAGAGAATAGACGACGGGATAAGACAAAAGACCTCATTTGCCGTCATCCCGTTCCTACCCTAGTAATGGGGGTTTCTTCGTAATCTTGCTCTTGCTGCTGGTGTCACCTTTCCGGAAGAACCACTTCTGATGGCTGACTTCAGTCCCTCACTCCCCTCTTGAAAGACCGGCCCTGATCTCGACAAGGTTAGGCAATGGTTCAGAGACGATAAAGATGAGGTCAGAAGATGGGGCTATTGCTTGCCAAGAGGAGTACGAAGAGAAGGTTGCGCCCGGACTAAAGAAATAGCACATCTGGGAACCATCAGCTTGCAGCTTTCATAGGGCATCTCTTTCTAATCTAGAAAGCGCGGCGGCGCCAAAACCCATGCGATTCGATGGGCAATGGCTGACTAGGCTGGGTTTAAACTGGAGAGGGATGGTCATGGTGGTGGGAGGACTGCCATAGGCCAGCCCTTTCTTTCAAAAGGAGTCCACTCGATGGACTGGTCACCTGTTAAGCCAGATCCTCCCCAGACGAAACCTGGCCTGGCCGCCTGAGGCCTTCAAGTTGCAATATCAACATGCTAGTTCCAGTAAAATACTCAACACGGGACGGGAGAGCGGGCAGCAGGGACTTGAAATGGCCCCAAGTAAGATCGACTGACAGGCCATGGATGAGATAGAAAGTACATAACATACGGAGTACAGAGTAGTGTACTCCGTATTCAGCAATGTCAATGGCATGTCCGGCTGCTCTCAAGGGACAGGGATTCAGATAACCCTGGTCCTGAATGGAAAGAAACCTCCAGTGATCAAGGACGATTATCGCTGTCCGCGAGTAAGTTAACATTATTAATTAACCTTGACGAAAAGTAAAAATGATAGCGTGGCATGGGTGACCGTGAGGATGCCAGATTCAGCTTATTAGCCCCAAACACAGGAATTGTTCAGCTTCAGCCTTGGGCAGACCAACTTGCGGCCTGGTGTTTTTCTTTTTGATCTTCTTTTCCCTCCCTCTGGTCGAAAAATCAAACTTTGAGTCATGGTGCTCTTCTAACAAAGCTCGGCCCGGATGGCGAGATCCGGGGCTCGGACTGTCTCAACGGAAGAAGGTGCGGAATTGGGTTGAGTGAGAAGGGAGGGGACGGGATGAACAAGGCTTTGGCAGTTTGATTCGCTCAGCCTTGTCCCTTTACTTCCATGCCCTAGCCCCTTGCCTCTTGTGTCTCTCTTCGCCTCGTGGTTCAAGGATGATTGAGCTATGACTCCTGTAAAGCAGGTGCCTAAGGTCGGTAAGGGTCTTGATCACTGACGAAGGGAGCAATGGATCCCCGAAGCTTCATCTGGGCACCCTTGTCTCCTAGACTTGTTCTTCCTAGTTTTGAGGCCAAGCCCGTTCGTCGGCATGGCTTACTGGCCAAAGTCTAGTGCAGGCAAACATCATGGCCGTGGAGATACGCACAAGGTGAGCGAGCCTGTGGCCCTAGTTGAAGCCGGGATGAAGAAGCGGGAATTCGTATTAGCTATCCCGCTCTGTGACAGACGGGCGCACGTGGTCAGCATGATAGCAATTTTTGAGTTGTTTAAGTTAACGATGAGGCGCATGTTTCATTCAGCTTTGATGCAGTGCAATGTTCATCCTAGTGTCTGTTCGCGACACTTCTTGTCAGGGCCATGTTGATGGTAGTGTTGCCATGGCTTGGTACTTGATGTGAGCAAGCAACCTTCTCAAAGACAGCCTGCCACGACCATCACTCACCCTCTCAATACCATGAAGACATGATGTTCGGGATGCTGCAACTGGAATGACAGTGGGTCATATTCAAGGCATACCAACCTATCTCGTAGTTTGAGAGACATTGGTTTACCATTCTCGTGCCTTGGGGTGCTTGTTTTTGCTTGTCTGTGGATGAGAGATGGAGATCTACCGCTACTTCTGGGGCTTGCCAGGGCAAAAACAGAGGCAGAGGCAGGCTAGTGGGACGGGCCTTTCTGGAGCCAGTTTGACAGCCGCCGCGTGCGCCTATCGCGAGTTGGTATTCCGCCCCTGGTCCGTCCCATCATCATCCATGTCTGGCATTCATGGCATGTCTTTTTTCCCCATGCGTCGCGTCTTGGCTTCTTATCATGGCATTTCTCTTCTCAGCGGGCAATGGCAAGTTGGGAGATGAATGTTTGATTGCCTGAGTAGCATTCTCATTTCTTGGTGTTTGATAGCAAAGTAACGAAGTCGCAACGAGGGATCAAAGCCGTGGGTAGATTGTGTAGCGCAATCTCCTGGGGGTCAATTGAATGGATATGCATCCACCATCAGAAGTTGAGCTTCCTGGCTGGGATTTTCTCATTGGGCAGCAATTATCCGTCATCTGTCAATGTTTGCCCAGCTGCTGGAGCTATGCTTCCTTGTAATTGACCGCGATGCGACAAATGGATGCAATCCGTGGAGGGATAATGGAGGGAGGGGGAAACTGTGGCGCGCCATAGACGGTCCAATCCGTCGTCCGGCTGTTGATCCAGTTGGCTAATTTGATAAGATCCCTGGCGCCGACATTACTGTACTGTAGATGTAGAGTAGGTAGGCTAATAGGTTCAAATGCATTGCAATCTTGGTGGTGTCTGTGTGCATGTGTGTGCGTCTGTATGTATGATACCCATACACGGATTGAATGTTTGCATTGACACAATTAGACAGATGAGAATGGCAAGTTGACGATGAAAAAAAGCAAAGAAAAGAAAAAAGGTTACAGAGACCCCATTATTTTGCATTAACCCTCAGGCCTCAATTCAAATTTGTGAGAGTGTAATATCAGGAAGGAGCTCACCACGGCAGTTGTTACCTGAAGCAGCCTCTCAGCCTCTCAGTACCCAAAGCAGGTACTACTACTCCGTACCTACCTCATGCCTGATACCTACCTAGATCTAACTAAGAAACTTATTCTCCCCTGTCTAGAGTATTATATAGTAGTGCACTTAGTAGACAAGGTAAACAGGCACACATAAAAAAAACGAGGCCTTCCAGGTGGGAAGATCATGACGAGGAGATCCTAGCAACGATCGCGGCGCGCGCGTCAAGATCTAAGCCCACGGAGCATCTCATGACAGTAGCATCATGCCGGTGTAGAAGCTGCATAATTATAAGCTTGATGGAGGTGACCCAATCGCATTTTAACGTCTAGGCAGGAAAGATATCCGTAGAGACGAGAGGACGCGTTTGGTCAATGGGTTTCCAAGTTGCTTGGTACTACCGTACAAAGGTAATCAACTGTCAGGGGTCAGGTCAGGTCAGGTCTGGTCTGGTCTGGCCCCTTGCGCTGCTCGATTGAGATCTCACCAGCACTGCAGGTAGTAAGTATTGGTTCTGTGAGAGTGAATAGGTAAGAATGAGAATGGTTGGACGAGTAATTTGTAGACGACGTATTATCAAAACTTAAATAAATGATGTACCTATTCTACAGCATCAACCTCATCTTGTTTTGTTGAGCCTTCCGTCGAGCCGTGCCGTGTAATCAATGCTCACTTACTCTTTTACACCCACATTTAATCAATCAATACATCTTTAAAGTAATAAACGTCCATGCAGAAACGGCAAATACATACGGGCCCGGATAAGAGGCCCTGCGACCCTCCCCTCACCTCCCTGCAGCCACTCTACCTGCTGTCGTACTGCAAAGCCTATAGAGAGAGCTGTTGGTCCCCCCTCTCCCCCCCCGTCGTTTCTCTTCCCTGTTGTTGATGAGAGCGGAGGGATCTTCCCCCCTGGCCCCGGCTCTACTAAACTCTTTTAAGTCTGGTGCTGGCTTCGGGACGTTTTTCTCGCCAAAGAGGCTTGCTCTCTCCGCCTTTCACGATGCTTCTCTTGCCGCCGGCCGCCCATCATCAAAGGGTCGGTCGGTGGATAAGTCTCAGCGCACTAACTCTGCACTAGCGGGGGGTGGACGGAACGGAGCGTGTTTGATGCATACATGCACATACCAACCAACCAACCAACCAACAACAGTATGTATGTATGTATGTATGTACTCAAGTGCATAGGCAGGTTAGGTAAATAGGTAAGGTAAGGTAGTTATGCTATGTTATGCTCTTAGGTCGTCGTCAACCAGAGATAATTGTCACTTTTCATCGTGTCTTGTCAACTTCAAAATGCTCTTATATTCTCTCATATCAGCCAGGGATTATGTCCTACAAGGCATGGCATGATCGGACATAACAAAGAACTTTGATGCAATAAAAAAAAAGCCCTAAACCACCCTAGGAAAGCCAATGTGTGCTCCCCTTCGTCTCTTTAAGCGCCGCCATGCAAGGCCAAAACAACCAAACAAAAGACCTTATTCAGGCTCAAGCTCAGGCTCAGGCACGACACGGCACACCCCCCGGCCTTGATTGCACTTTCACTGCATCCCACGCTTCTGCTGGGAAATCCGGCCGCAGATCAAGAGGCCCTCGGTTATGCAGGTCGAACCACTGCATCCCGTTGCGAGTTGACATCAGATGGTGGCGTCTTGAGGCTTTGATCAAGATGAATACCATTGAGACTCTCATATAATAATCAAATCTTTCATGGGAACTGTTGATATGATGTGATATCATCTTATTAATCACAAAATAGCTACCCTAGCTACTTACACTTAGTTTATGACAGTAAGCATCCTAAACTTGGCAGACCATCTTCTTGGAAATATCCCCGCTCTGTCAAGAATTCTCTCGACCGCCTGCGTGAATATCTGCCAAGGTGTCATAATCCTTGAATGGTTAGACAACCAAAACTCCAGATGTATCTTGATCAGTTTGGTTGTATTGTCAAAGAATCGACTATGCTAACTGCCGAGTTTGACTCTGCTGTTGGTGCAGTATCCGCGTTGCTTTCTTTCTTCATCCTGGCCGTCAACCCGGAGATAGCATAGCTTTGTTGTGAATCTCATCCCTACTAACTCCGTGTAGCTATCCATCATCTCATCTTAAAAATCTTGCCCGTCCCCTGTCCACAGTCATCTGCTCTCGACCTAAATTTTCTCCTCTCCCCTGTCCTCGGCCCATCAGCGTGTGCACTCCACCTCTGACTCCCCCCGGAAACTATTGCGCTGATCATTATCGTGTCTGGTCCAGCCCAGGTCGATATAGTAACTTCTTGTCAGCCAGACTTGCTTGTAGCCGTGCATCCAGTGTCAGCCCTGTCCTCATTGACCCTGTTGTAATCGTCATCTCATCCCATGCCCCCCTGGTCTGCGTGGTTTCTTCCTCTTTGTTCTCATTAGCCACTGGTGGGCTAAACCAAAGTTGCAGACTGGTGGGTGGTTGACCATGGCCTACAAGAACAATCTGATACGAAGCGGCAATCCAACTTGTCTGGCTCACTAAGTCTCTGGCGTTGCCGTGGGGTCGTCCCCTTCAATCTCCACCAGGTGTCTCTTCATCGTTTAACAATGGTCACTTATAACGGTTAGTATTTGCCATGCGTTCAGAAAAAGCCCCAACCGCTTAGATCCAACAAATCAGACTGGGGTGGTGGGCGCCCTAGCCGGTCGGCGAAGCAAGATCCCGACTGCATCGGGTAGATCAAGCTTGACGACGGCCTAAGCTGCTCGCCCCCCTTCTCAATCCGTGTTTGGGCTTCTGGTAGGGTTGAGGGTTGCTATCAGGGGCTTCGGGGCGACTTACCAACATCCTCGTCACACAGTTCATGTGACAAGCCAACTCGTTGCGGCTGATGCTTGACAGACTTGCCGTACACGATGGCAGTCTTGAATACTTCCGTAATACTTCGATGAATGGCGTTACACTAGGCGCCAAATTCGTTAGCAATCCGATATTACCACTATCGCCTTCAATATGAGGCTCCGCAGGAAGAAGCGAATGAACGCCACATGACTGAGCTGACTTACAAAATCTTCAACGGTGCAGCGCGTAGATCGGAGAACAACGGGCTGCGAGTAATCAGGCTGTTTTCCCTTGGGCTTTGTGTACACTCGGACAAGGTTGAGTTTATCCCACATAGCCTCCATCAGCTCGTCAATGTTCCATCCGTGCTCGGAACTGATAGGCACAGCGTTAGGGATTCGGTATAGGAGATCGAGCTCCTCAATGCTGATCGAATCAATCTTGTTGAGGCAGTAAACCACAGGAATGTAACTGATAGGTCGACATGTTAGCAAACCGATACCAGCCTGACCTCGGGTATATGCGTGTTTGTCACAGGTTCCGGCAGCCTTACCTTCGACTCTTTGCCTCGAGAACATCGATCAGATCATCGACAGTAGCGTCGCATCGGATTGTAATATCCGCAGAGTTGATGCGATACTCGCTCATGACGGCCTTGATCTCGCCATGGTCGATATGGGTCAGGGGCACGGTGCTAGTGATATTGAGGCCGCCCTTGTCCTTCTTCCTGAAAGTAATGTTCGGAGGCTCCTTGTTGATACGGATTCCGAAACCCTCGAGTTCTGACTCGATCACACGCTTATCCGTCAGAGGCTTGTTGACATCCAATACAATGAAGATCAAATGGCAAGTCTTGGCGACAGCAATAACTTGTCGACCTCGACCACGACCGTCCTTAGCACCCTCAATGATACCGGGAAGGTCGATCATCTGCAAGGGGGCGCCTAGAGAATGCGGGTCAGCCATGATGTTTTGGAGCACGAGGTAGCGGCTCTCGCACCGAGGGATCGGGCATCAAGCCGCACCTGCTGGGCAGAAGTGGACAGGTGGAGGAGATATCGCAAAGACTAACCATTATAGACAACCTGACCAGGCACCGAGGTCAGGGTGGTGAATTCGTATGCGGCGGCCTCCGAATGCTGACCTGTCAGTCTACTCATGAGCGTACTCTTGCCCACTGAAGGGAAACCAATGAAGCCAACACTGGCGACACCAGTCCTGGCAACATCAAAACCAGCGCCGCCACCTCCTCCACCGCCGCTGGGAGTCAACAGCTCGCGCTTAAGCTTGGCCAACTTGGCCTTGAGCTGACCCAAATGGAACGACGTCGCCTTATTCTTTTGGGTTTTGGCCATCTGGTTAGGCAGGTTAGAGCCATTTCTGATATCGCTGACGAGAGGCGTTGGAATGGAAATCACGTACTTCGGCCTCAATATCTTTGATCTAGTGGGGGAACTGGGATTAGCAAACTTGTTCCAGATGCAGTCTGATGATGGGAGCAACTCGTCATACCTTGTCCACTGTGGTCGCCATGATTGTAACTACAATCTCAAATCAATTTTCTTGTTGGGTCTGGCCTGAGATGTCGGGGTTCGTGGCCCAATTCGCGGTCAACGGGAACTTTTGGTGATAAATTGCGAAGAAACTGTAAATGCGTGGGTTGAAGTTGTCAGGATGGTGGGGTAAATTTTTACCGTTCTCCACAGGAGTGATGTCAGCCAGTGTCCGTCCTTTTTCCTTTTTCACAGCCAATGAGACTCAAGCAGGTGTCTTGCAAGTTATACTGTACGATACTGTACGGTATCTATGTTTCTTCACCAAGAGAGTAAGATAATTGATGTCATTGGAGTTTTTCTGTTTTTGTTGATGTTTTGTTGCTTGTTACATACAGAATTAGCAGAACTTTGTCTGCTGGCGAGACTAACGCCTGTCTCTCCTTCAACCGTGTGTTGCTTGTCTACTGACACCAATCAAAGTCATGCCTCTTCATAACAAGAATCACGCAAAACATCTTGCGTAGCCCTCGACATCGTCTGCTAACCTTTCAGACAATCAATCATCCAATTCGCCTCTAACTTCACCGCGTCTTGTGCAAACACGCCTTTGTTGTATTCCGATCCAATCCTCATGAGTAGGTAGGTTCCTCATCCCCAGTTGTTGACAAAAAATGAATTCATGCCATGTCACTTATCTGTAACAGCGCCGCCCATGACCGTTATGCTAACAAAGAAACTCGAAGCAATAATATAATAAGTGGGTTCAATCGTGTGTCCTGGACTCCTTCGTATTAATGGTGTGAGTGACCGTTGCCGTTGATGCCATTTGTGAGTACCTCGTGACCGGCGGTCGATGTCGTCAAGCTTTCCGACGTCGATCCGGGTGTTAACGCTTTGATTGTGCCGTTCATACCAGGTCCGCCTGAAACCATCGACTTTTGGCTGATTGGTGACGAGTGAATGCCATTGACAAGGGGTGGGCTGAGGTGGCCATTGACTAAATGCTCCAGCCCTTGTTCAACACAGATTCGAGTATAATCTGGGTCGTCTGGGAACACTTGTACTAGCCCACGCCGAGGCACCTTTTTGTCGTTAAACGGCGTTCTACTTGTCTGTGCGGGCTGAGGCATGTCTTCGCCGACGAAAACTCCGTTGAGATAATACTTGCATCGAGGAGCTAATCCATGGAAGCGACCAGCATCTGGATCTTGCTTCCACTTCTGACATATTGCCCATCCCATGCTCTGCGCTTCCGACTCCAAGAGTTCGCGGTATTCGACAGCAAGCTGGATGTGACGAAGATGTGGGATGTGGGGGATAGTATACATCAAATCCGATACCTAATACTGAGTTAGCACCGTAGCCCACACTTCATTGTTAAAATCTTCAGATTTACCTTGACAAAGAACATGTCCATGTTGCGGAATCTCTCCCAGGCCTCTTCCTTTAATCGCTGTTTTGTCTGGAAACACAATTCGGAAGGATCCTCATCACCATAGTATTCGGGCAGCTGGCGACCAAGATCCCAAAGCTTCTCATTGAGAAGAGAGTAAAAACGCCATTCAACTCGCCAAAGCGTCAACTTGGCCAGCTGGGAAACGGGAGCGCGTTCCCAGGCCGTGTCTAGGAAAGTGTTAGTGGTTGCCTTGACACATTAATCAGTAGACTTACATCGGGAGAGATCCAAATCCTTCTCGCCAAGCAGCAGAGCAGCATGAGTATTGAGTACCCATTGTTCACGGCCTTCGGGCGTGCCATTAGCTTCTTGCCGGATTGTATCGTATCGGCAGCCTTGCATCTGCTTGAACTTCTCGGCGAGGACAGGAAGCTTGGGGTTTGGACATGTGTCTAGCCATCGCAAAAGAGGAGGGAGTTTATCGAGGCGGATACGTTCTTGCTCCTCGCGATGCCGTTTTTGTTCCGCTTCACGAGCAGCCCGTTTACGTTCCATATCCTCACGGTGCGCACGTTCTCGACGCTCCCGCTCCTTACGTTCCTCCTCTTCCCGTTGACGGCGGGCTTCTTCAGCAGCTTCACGCTCAAGTTGCTCGCGGTGCAGCCTCTCCTCCTCCTCTCGCTGTCTTCGCTCATCGTCTTCTTTTTGCTTCTTCCTCTCCGCTTCAGCTCGTTGTCTATCTTCCTCCTCCCGGCGTGCCTTTGCTTCAGCTTCGCGTCGCTGCTGTTCTTCCTCCTCACGTCGTCGGCGCTCTTCTTCTTTGCGTTTGCGTTCGGTTTCGCGCTCTTCTTGCTCCTTGCGAACTCTCTCCCTTTCTGCCGCTTCCTCCTTACGCTTCTTCTCCTCTTCCTCCGCCTTCTTCTGAACTTCTTCCTCTTCAAGCTTCTTCGCTGCCTCAGCTTCAACACGCTTACGCTCCTCTTCCTTCTTGCGTGCTTCCTCCTTCTTCCTAAGCTCTTCCTTTTTCTTCGACTCTTCTAATTCGACCTGCCGTTGCTTCTCCTGCTCGGCCTCCTTAGCCTCTTTGGCTCGAGCTGCTTGTAGTTCTGACTCTGATACCGCTCTTATTGAATCAGCGTCCTGCATCTCCATGTCAGTATCTTCTGACTTGACATGAATCTGCCTTTCGATGCTGCTGGCTCGATCGGTATCGGCGCGATGAGAATTGGCACGCTTTTCGCGTCGGTCATCGTCCTGCTTCTTGTGGCTCGGTTTAGAGGATGACTTGGAACAATCCTGAAGGTTGCTGGACTTGCGAGGTCTCTCGTCGGAAGACAAGGCTTGTTTCGGTCGCTTCTCCTTCGTCTCGCTATCTAGTCGTCGTCGTTTGGGGGGGACTTCGCTGTCATCCTTATCACCATTACTAGGTCGATCGGGCGTGACACTAGCACGGTGTCTCTTAGTTGATCCGTCGCCAGATACTGACAGCCGATCCCGAGATTCATCTCTTTTGAGGGCCTTTGTTCGATCATGATATTTTTCAGACAGCTTATCCACTCTGTTCTTGTCGTGCTTATCGAGTTTGTCGTGCTTGTCGGCTGATTCCTCGTGTCTCGACTCATGAGGACTTGTCGGGGGGTCCTTTAAGGACGAGGCGTTCGACGCCATACTAGTGCGTCGTTGCCGCTCTCGTTCTCCTCGAAGCTCGCCCTTGGACACAAGCTTCCTCCTAGGCTTGACAGTCTCCCCTTCTGATGATACACCAGCAGCATCAGAATCAACGTGCTTGGCTTTGAGCTGTTTGTGAGATAAAGTAGGTGATAATTCGCGGTCCGAAACATTGATAGACGGGACACGGTCTTCTTTTCGGGGCCGCCCGGGGCCACGTTTTGAGAGGGTTTCGTCTCCGTGATTTGTAATAGAGTTTGATCTTCGTTTTTCTTTCGGACTCGTAAGTTTGGCAGCAATAGGCTTCTTTTTCGGCTCAGGACTAGAGAGATTTCTTTTGTGCAGTCGAGAGTCGTCTTTCTCCTTTGTCTCAACTCGTCTCGCGCGCTTGGCCTCGCGCTCTTCACGATCACCGCGTTCTCGTTCACGTCGACTGGGTGATTTTGTCTTGGCCGAGTCTTTGTGGTTCCGCTTGTAGTCGTCGTAAGCGTTCTTCAGCATGTGCTCCTCGTCTTTCCAATTGGGGCCTGCCCGGCGTCGCGCAATTTCGTAGTAGGTCTCGCCCTTGAACCGTCTTGTGGGATCAAACCCGACCTGCTCCAAAAGTAACTCGACTACTTTGATGTTCTCTTGTCCAATTGCTGCGAGTATTGGTGTTGCAAATTCTGGTTGTACGGATGATATGGGCCCTGGATCAGGGTTGGCTTCCCCCAGACCAAGAAGTAACTGGATAACCAAATCGTGGCCACCTCTTGCCGCGGCAACCATAGACTCGGGATCATTATATCCCTCCTTCACCTGTAGGATTCGGGCGACAGTTTCCTCATCTCCTCGCCCGGCTGCCTGTCGGAGTGTCTTGTCATCGAGGGGCATATATAGCAAATCATTTCGGGTCTTTGTTGCGCGTACAGTTCCTGATCTTCGTCCTGATGCAGCGTTTGTAGCAGGCGAATACCGTGGGCTATCTGGCGCATGGGAATCCCTGGCGTCTTGATCTTGGTGCGAATGATGCTCTTCTGAGGTGCGCCGCCGCTCACCCGCTCGCTTTCTCGCGGCCATAAGAGCAGCTCGGATCTCTTCTGCGTTATCTGTGTCGTCGCTCACACGGTCAATAGGCTCTTCGCCGTTAACGTTGGCTTTCCGAGGGTTGACACCGGCGTCCAACAATAACTTGACAACGCCTAAATGGCCGTTGTCGACTGCATCGAGCAGTGGTGTGTCCTTGTCGTAATTGACACAGTCCAGATTGCATCCAGCGTCGATTAGAAGTTTAACAATGTCCTCGCACCCGTTAATGGCGGCAATTTGGAGGGGTGTGTTGCCAGCGTAGTCGGCAACGTTCAAATCCTCGGGTCTTTCAGTCAGGCGTGTCTTTGCGCCCTCATACTCACCTCGCGCACAGGCGCGAGCTAGGAATGTCTGACCGTGAGCATCGAGATGCTTTTTGTGAGGTGCCATTCTTGCGGGAGAAGCATTTGTGTCGGCGGCGGACGTTGCCAAGCTGCGAAGTTTAGAGCTGCGAGGGTGGGGACTGCCACTGGCAGAAGAATCGTCAGAGTGATAGTCAGTTGAATGCAGTGGAGGCGGAAGGCGCCTCTTCTTTTGGCCGAAGCCGTTGGAAGAGTAGGCAGGTAGCTGAGAGGAAGCACTTCGTCGGTGTGTTCGAGACAGAGGGGAAAGAGATCGGTTTTGTGAATCATGCTGTGCCTTTGAGGGCAGGTGCTTGTGCTCCCTTTGCAAGCGCGTTGAATCGATGCCAGCACTGGTTGTTCGCTGTCGCCGTGCCTTGCGGCTCTCGCCTTCGTCATCGGACTCTACTCTGAGACTCTTCCGCTTGTGCGACACTGGATTATCCCCTGATTTTATCTTGTCGCGGAGGGCTTTGGGCAGAGGGTGAGAATGCTCAGAGTCTGAGGATCCCGAGTGAGTGTCGTCAGCAATCCGGCGACGGTGCTGCTGCAGTGGCTGCGGATGGTGAGGAGGAGATGCTGGCGCGGAGCTCAAACCACTGGAAGCCGCGGCATCTTTGCCTCGTGATAGTTTCTCGCGTTCGAGGTGAGCTGACAAGCGCTTCTTCTTTACGGGGTCGCCAGTGCGTGCATGAATTGATGATGACTGCTGTTCTAAATCTGGAGGGCGATAGCCGGCTGCCTTGATAGAGGATTTGGGGGCGTCGTTATCGCCATCGCCGTCACTTTTGTCCTCCTGTCTTACCTTGCGAGCCTTGGAAGGGGAGTGGCCATCTTTGCCTGGCAATACGATGGTTTCGGCATCAGAATCGCGGTCTTGAGAAGCATCGACATCGATTGCAGAAGAATTCGCGTTTCTTCGAGCGTCTTTGTCCTTATCGACGGGCTCGAAAGGCTTGGGGCTTACTGGCGGCGGTGTCGACTTTTGAAGTTCGGACTTTGAGTCAGGCCGCTGAGGGGAGTCGCCAGCAGGCCTCGTCTGGTCGGACTGGGCAGCATTCTGCGCATCCATGACATTTACCTGCGAGGACGACTAGCGACTACCACCATTCTGGTGATGATGGTAAAGACAGGGGAGGAGAGGGCGATGAATTCGCGTGGATGCCTAGGTCCTTTGACAAAAGACTCGCAGAGCAACGGGTAGGCGTAGGCGACCGAAATCGAGTACCTAGGCAACGAAGGAACGCGGGCGCAGCTGACGGATACGCAACGCAACGCAACGCAACGCAGCGAAGCAGAGAGAGAGAGAGAGATGAAAGACCAAGATGGAGGCGGAAAAGTAGACCAGGCTACGCGAAACGTGAGAGGGTTCCAGTATCGGAGTCTGTGAGGTATCGACCGGTCGGGAGGCGTTGACAATATTGGATGATGATGATGCTAATGATTGTTGAAAATAGAATTGGAGTGGAGGCTTGTGTTGTCGAAGAATCGATACCTGCCTGAACCTTGTTTGGGAGAGTTACGTTATGGCTGATTGAGGAGGAAACCCGTCTACAGTATGTACGTACGGGTCTTTGCCCAAGTCGAGAGAGTAAGAGCGAAAGTGAAAATGGAAGAGAGAGAGAAAGCCAAGGCACAAGCAAGACCCCAGATGCGAATAGACGACATGATTGGACGGTAGTATCCATCATTCGTACTGTCTTTTAGTGTCCGGCTGGGTATAAAGACTAGGGGAAATTGTACGGTGACGCATAGAGACTTTGACCGCAATTTTGGATGAAATCAACTTAATTGGCTTTGTTAGTCATGGAAGACAATGTCAACTCTGTGCGGAAAGACACGTGAGTTGAGCAATATATTATTATGGATAATACGAATTGTTTGTCTCTTTTGTCAACTACCTTGGTAAACCTTTGGATTTTATGCACAACTATCACTCCCGTCGGAAACCAAAGCCAATAGAAGCGGATTAGCTACCTATAATTAGTGGGCTTAGTGGCCACCTCAACCCCTTACGGTAATGCAATGGTACTTGAAGATGACACCTTGATCCATTTCCACTATGGTCAGAGCAACAATGGATACGAGCTGATAGGGATAAACTCAAACAAATGGAGTACATAGTATATCATGAGACTAATATTAGACACTTTTCTCTCCTGCAATTTATCTACAATAGCCAAGTCTTTTTTGTTTATGAACCGACTGTCTTAAGTCAGCCTTGCTTTTTCATCGTGTGCCTACTTAACGTAGTAAAGTAGAACTCTACCTCATACAATCAAAGTCTCAAGTTTCAATTTCCCCCTCCCGTCCTCTCCCCATATTAACTCAGTTATAGCCACTAACAGAGACAAAGTCCTTGATTCTCCACTTTAACCACCTAATAATTCCATCCATTTGCTGCTGACTTGGTCCAAGCACAAACCTACGTATTAGTTATCAAACTGCAAACTCGTGGCATCACATCACTATCAACTGCCAAGGTCAACACCAGTCAGTGCCTTTATCAATCCTGCGATAACCAAGCCCGTCATGATAGATTCCTCATCTTCTGCCTCAGGTAGCGGAAATAAAGACAATAATGGTTCTACTATCTCGCTTCCACCTTCGCTGGAACATGTCAGGATCACCACTTTACCTCAGACGGCGTACTACATCCCTAACTTTATAAGCGAGGAAGAGGAGCAAATGATTCTAGACAAAGTGCGTGACTTACTTGTACTGGACGAGATATTTGATTCATCGCTCAACGTTATCCTAGATATCCAGTGCCCCCAAGCCAAGATGGAAACAGCTTACCAAACGGCGTCTTCAAACATGGCCTTCCGATCTTGTCAATAACAAACTACTCGACGCTCCTCTTCCAGCCTGGCTCCAAGACCCCGTCATATCCCGTCTGCTATCACTCCCAGCTCAGGACTCCGAGCCTGCACACATATTTGCTGAAAGTCTTCACAAGAAACCCAACCACGTTCTCATTAACGAATACCCTCCCGGTATTGGCATCATGCCGCATAAGTTGAGTACACAGCAGGCGACTTCTCCCCTTTACTATTGTAAGCTCATCGAATATAGGATGGCGCCGCGTATTGGCCTGTTGTCTGCACGGTGAGCCTCGGAGCCAGTCTGTGCTTGAACCTGCATCGCAGCAAAAACGACGGTGCCCTTGATCCTGTGCCTGCTTGGAGGATCCTCCAGGAGCCTCGTAGTTTGCTGGTTACGACTGACCAGTTGTACACCGACTATCTCCATGGCATCGCTGATATCGAAGAGGATGTCGATCTCGGTGCAGATACTGTTGCCAACTGGGACTTGCTCCGGTCTCCTGACGCATACGCCAGTGGCCGGAATGCCCGTCAGACTCGCACAAGTCTGACATACCGAGATGTTCTTCAGGTCTCAAAGGTTGCAAACAAGCTCGGCATGTTCCTCAAGCGATGAACGACCCGAGTCCTCGGCTTCACCTAGAAAACAGGTGGAAGCATGATCCACCTCCCGGCGACCTTATCTGCACCGAATTTGTTCGCATACCACGTCTTGGTGCCATTTGCTGTAGCGCCCAGGTTCACAGCCGCAAATATAATTGCACTTAATACAGTCTTGTTAACGAGCTGACCTGAGGGTGCGGCAACCCATGCAATAGCAAGATACACAAGGCATTCTGCAGTATAGTGTGGGCAGATTAGATACTCAAACCACCCCTCGCTTGGCAACGTGTACTTTTTGAGGCTTGCCAAATGCCTGTGGCTTTGATTTTGCTTGAAAGATGCCACAATGTACAATCCTAGAGCCGATGGCAACCTTCGTGGAACTTGAAGAGACTGGTTAGGAGAGTCCCAGGATGCCAGGATTGCGCCTGTAACTTGTCAGTTCTCAAAGACGCTCAAGTTTTGCGTATCAGCGACGTACTGGAACCCTCAATCCAGACAGCAAGCCCAATCATAACGTAATACGAAATACCGAGCGCCCAGTGAACAAACCACATAGGCGACGACCCTTGCTTGAGTACATACAAGCTCTCGTAAAGCCGCCTTAAGCCCTGCAATGCCATGAATAACCAGACCACAAAGACCTGCTCTAGGCTCATCGAAGGCCCGCCAGATCGGTCTTGAAAAACAGCAATGGTTCTCATTACTGATCCTCTCGTAACATACTGCCACGCCCAGAAGCCCGAGAAGAAGACTGAGATGATGTAGAAGTGCAAGAACCACGAGTGAGGTACTTGCCCGTATTCTGCTAGGTTCTTTAGAAGCGATCCAAGACTCTTGAAACTCTGGTCTTTCTCTTTCCCCTTTTCCTTTCCTGTCAACTTGTCACTGGGTCGTCGGGCGCCGTAGTCCGTGAGGGCGCTGCGAACATCTCGTGGCAGAGCTTGGATGAAGAGAACGCCAGCCGTTGAGAGGACAAAGAAGCTCTGACAGCATTGGGCTGGTGTCAGAGACGACGCCAGGTCAATTGACTTGTACAGCAGCTCTTTCATAGTCTTTGCGGTTAGTGAGCTGTGTACTTTTATAACTAAGGGAGAAAGGGGTAGAGAGAGAGGTTGTGAATGTTGGAGAAGAAGCATGTGCTTTTGTTGACTTCTGAGAATGGGGTATGCACAGTGTCGTTCTCGGCTCTCGATACGCAGGTACATATACCTGCACTGTGCAGAGACAGACGAATAGATATAAATAAGTAAATCAAACCATTAATCGATCATCTACATAACTTTCTCATGCTTAGAATTAGGTTACGCCATTAAATTTGTAAACTTAGTTAGTTGTTTTTTGACGTCAGCTATACTGGGTTTGAAGATCTGTAGTGGCTGATTCAACCTAATATATTAAGAACTTAGAACTTTTGCTTACCCTAAACTCATATTTTTCTCACCTGATACTCTTAAGTATTTTCACAGTTCTCAAGACTTATGAGTAAAATAATACGATACAAGTAATTAATACCTAATAAACTTGAATTACTTGAAAGGCATTTTGTTATTAATCAGACTAATACCTATTCAATATTGACGTTGTCAAGACGCATAGGAGATAAATGAAAAAACACACCCGGGCTACAAATAAAACGATTACAAACTGCACTGTAGAATATATCTGGCTCCTTTTCTATTTTCTCTTCCTACATAGATATATAAGGTGAATGAAATATGAGTTAGTAGAATTGAGTATCCTTCAAGAAGGCCTTAATTCGCCTACATAGTTCATTGGCCGTGAAGTTAATGATCACATATACTGAACCAGGACAACAAATGCTTCGGAAAATTACTTCGTATCTACTTTTAAGCAAAACACCAACCCTTGATTATCTTTCAGTGAAGTTTTTGCCAAGTTAGCAGCAAATATAGCTCAGTCAATCATGACTGGGACGCTCAGGCATGTCATAGAGGGTTCACAAAGTACACAGGATCTTGGAGTATCAAATCAATGCAGCTTCTATGTAGCGAATGACAGTCTAATCAAGCATAACGAGTGTGAAGATATAAAGCAAGCCAACCCAATCTATAAACAGACCCAAACCCGAAACCATTCCCAAACTATCCGTCATCCAACCCAGACACCTCATCACTTTTCCCCACCAATCTCCAAAAACTCCAGCTCATTGAACATGTATTGCTTAGATGCCAGAGCCAAAGGTCTGGCAACGGCCGGAAACAGAGATATCCCTATTCTCAGCAAGACAGTCGGCGTACTGGATGGAACACTTGGTCTGGGCAGTCTGCCACTGATCATTACCAAACAAGTTGAAGAAGCGAGGCTCAATACCAGACTTCTCCAGAGCACGTCGGTGCAAATGAGAGTGGGAACGCTTGTCCTCGAAGTGAGCGCTGCGACTGTTGAGCTTCTTACAGCTCTGGACGTAGGTAGCAGTGCAAGCGGTGTGCTGGGTCTTGCAGGCGTCAGCGCAGGCAGTGGACTGCTGGTTACGGCGGTAGGAGGAGCAAGAGTTGGAGTTGGTATCGGTATAGAGCTTGAAAGGGTTGTCCCTGAAGTCGTTCTTCAAGTCGTTGCATGCAACCAGAGGCAGCTCAATACCACCGACGGGGTTGCCGGGACCGTAACCCCAGATGCGGGAGCTAGGCTGTCGGCAAATGTTGGTAGGCTGAGGAGCAACTGAGGTAGAAGCAGAAGCAGCAGTGGTTGAAGTAGAGGTGGCAGCGCAAGGGTAGACGCTGGTGGTAGTGCGGACATTGTTACCACCTGAAGGAGCATTGTTCTTGAAGCAGCTGCTCTTATTGCAGTTTCGACCACGACTGCAGGTAGAAGCGCAGTAACCCTGAAGGCCATCACACCACTTGGAAAAGTCGAAGCAGTTGAGAACACCGGGCCAGCCAGCGTTCTGGAAGCAAGCAGCAATGTTCTTGGCACAGTTGTTGTAGGCATTCTGGCAGCTGTTCTGGTCCTGGAAGTCGGGAACCGAGGGAGCACACCAGTTACCACACTTGTACTCGCAATTGTTGGGAACGACAACAGTAGCAGTACACATGGGAACAGCACTAGTGGTAGAGCAAGAAGTAGTGGTGGTAGTGGTAGTAGGGGGGTTGACAGGAGGGTTGTTTGTAACGGCAGCCGAAGTACTGCTGGCAACAGTGCTCAAGGTGGTGGTAGAGCTATCAACTAAGCTTGAGGTAGTAGCTGAAGTGGAAGAGGCAGCAGATGATACAGATGAAGATGAAGGGTCAGAACTACCCTGCTTGTAGCCACAAGGCTGAAGTGACAGCAAGTCTTCGGAGATGTATACACTCAGACGGCTAGGTCCACCGCATAGCAGCTTGTTGTCACCATTGCAAGCCATGTTGCAATCGTTGACATCGGCCTTCATGGTGTCGTTGGCCAGAACGTTACCACAGTAGCACTCACCACCGTACTCGATACCAGCCAGAGGGAAACCCTGGTTAGCGCAAGCGTTCAGGCAACGGGTGGGAGTCATGGTAGAGCTGTCGAGGTCCATAGCCCAAGTCAGAGCGCGGCCTTTGGCGGAAGCGTCAGTGTAGCAACCATTGGGTTTGTAACCGGCGATGGACTGGACAACCCCCTTCACGAGTGTTACAACTCCGCCGAGGTTGGCGACCTTGAAGGTAGGGTCCTGATAGATAGATAGAGATTTGTCACCACCACATTTCTGAGTGTTGTCTCCACTGCAAGGCAAGTCGCACTCCTTGTCGTCGAGCTGAGCACCGCTAACAGTAGAGCCGCAGTAGCAGACACCCCAGTACTTGAGACCAGCATACCGGAAGCCGTTACCCTTGCACTCGGCAACACACTTCTCGACTGTCATGTTGTACTGGTTCTGGCTAGAGCGGTAGATGAGTGCAGCGCCGTTGGTTCCCTCGACGCCGTCTGAGTAGCACCCAGAGGCGACAAAAGGCTGGAAAGGTTCGAGACAGGACGGAAGCTCAACATGATGAGCCTGAACCATGCCGAACAAGGCGAGAGTCGCACCAGCGACAGCATTCCGAAGTGAGAACATGGTGTTGTTATCAGTAAAAGAAAGGATCGAAAGTTGCAATAGTTGCCGAGTTTATTGTAAGTGTCGAGTATCAGGTGCCTCGAAGGCGTTGCAAGCGATCTGGGTTTTAATGAGAGTGTTGCCCGAGGGCAAGTAAAAGAGAGAATGTAGGCGAAAAGAAGAGAGAGTGAGTGAGCTGATTGCTTGAGAAGCTGTTGTTGGATAATGAGAAGATATTGGCTCTAGGATGGGGAGAACCAGGATATTTATCCTTTGTGTGAGGTCCACGATGGTTAACTTTACCCCTTCGACCAGCTCCAGAACCTAGAGCAATACAAGCAATAGACTCAGGAACCGGAAGCCCCGTAAACCTCCACAATACCAGAGCATAGCATGAGGTGAAGGATCGTGATGACCAGAGGGTACCTCCAGACGCCAATGAACCCACCTGAGTCGATGAATAACATAACTAGAAGCGCTCTTCCTAAACCGGGGGCTGTAGACAGACGCCACGCAACGCCCAACACAAACCAAAATCTTGGATTCTTGTATTCAAGACGGTTCCACTGAGGCGAGACTGTCTAAGGAAGTTCGATCTGGCCAGAGAGTTTTCTCGTTGAACCAGGCGAAGGCCATGGGGCGGTAAAGCACAATTCTGCATAGTGGCCCGGAATCTCGGGACTAGCCCAGCAAGTGAGAGAGGGAGAGGCTTCATACAATGATACAAGCTTGTAAGTTTCAACAAGGTTGGAGCTCAAAGCACGTGGAGACGCTAAGGGTCCAGATGTAGCCGATGACTATCGACTCTCGGAATAGCTTCAGAGGCACCGCCAGGTCCCTACAGGGCTCCCGCGTGTTCCTGCAGTGGCAGATGCAGGTACGTCCTTGAGGGGCCAATTGAAGATCCACTCCTATCTGCCTTTCTTTTATGCAAGGCGTTAGCAATGACTGATGAGGTAACGAAGGCATGCTATGATAGGAGATATGGGCAGCACAATGATGACAGGCTTTCTTAAAATCATCGACAAGAGCAGGTCCCTGTTGGTCCCTGTGAAACATCACGTCTCCGCGAAACATAAGCTTGAGTATGCAGCAGGTCTAATTCCAAATTCGATACATTGGTTTAGTTCTCTTGTAGGCCCAGAAGTTGCTGTTGTCCTCTCAAGACAATGTAACAGCACAGATGACCCTCCTCAACATTGCTATATCCGTCCAGCCTGCCAGCCAAGACACAAACAGATGTCGATCCAGGATCCACTATCGGAAAAACCATGTCGTGAGCCTCGTGAGGATCTAGATGGTTGGCGTACGGTCTGGCCGGGCTCTTGGATCGCCGGATTTGGTCAAGATTGAAGGATAGCGGGTGCTTTCGCTTGATAGGCTCTGGGTACGATATCGTTTAGTTGTTCAGTCATGGAGAGGCTTCCTTAGTGGCTTTTTCTTCCAATGCCGAAGAAATCAGGCTCCATGTTCTGGTTGTTATGGGATTCGAAATAGTAATGCTTGTAGTTGAGAAGTGTGGTTGCTCTAAATAGGCTTGAGTACACGTGACCCGCACTTACACGAACTGCAGGGTAATAATAATCTACCTACGTACCCAACGAGGATACTTGAAAATGATAATAACGATACTAGAAAATGATAATAACGATACTAAATCAAACAGTGAGAGGCGCTTGATGACTTCTGATTTAGTAGAATTCAAAGGCCAAATCGTATTCAGAAGTAGATAGAGAAACACTCACGAAAACTCAACTTGCTCCTCCATTTTCGGCTTCATTAACAGTTCGATCATTTGTCATTGACAAACGAAGCAAAACGCCTCACAACAGAGCCACTACCGCCTTCAACCACTTATCCATCCCTCACTGACCCCAGTTCAGCTCTATCACTCACATCTAGTTCAAAGTCTCATCGGCTGATCTGTCCGGGATATCTGTCTAGTTTATCGGTTTCGCGACTTTAGGATGGAACCGTTGAAGCTTGAGAATTTAGGAACCAGACTCTCTCAAGAAACGGTCTTGTCATGCTTTTTTATGTAAGATCATGCATTTACTTTCGAGGCGCTGAAATTCATATAGGTAGTAACCATAGCATCTCGTGTTTGGTTGAATATCTCCCAGGCATCATGGCTAGTTCTCAAGTCGATGGAACACTGCCAAAGCTGTAAAGCTATATTGTGACCACCCAAAAACCTTTTCAACAACATTCTACTAGCGAAATCATGATGCTGCCAAGAGAAACCGATTTGTAATTCATAAACCCCATCAAGCCTATGACAAGTAGTACAATACAGTCTGTTGGTGACTCGCTCACTAGTCAGGGCAAAGGATCGTCCATCTCTTAAACCTTAGCCACACGAGCCATGGAAAAAAACTCGACCAGGTACAAGGAATGCAAACTAATAGACAACTAAGCTAGGCGAACGTGGCACTTAGCTTTCCCTTGTCAAGGCTGTAAGAAATCGTCATTTGTACTCTATCCTGTTCACTCAGATAACCAAAGAGCATTACTATCGAAAAACGTTTGTAACATGATGCTCGTATGCTTAGTCGTCTTGAATGAATTCCTACTACGTACTACTACTTTTGCTTCCTTCCAATCTCTGCTGCGCTCAATCCTCAAAACGATGGATTAGACTGAGCTCTAGAGTACAACCAACCAAACCCTGAACGCCGTTGCGAATCGCAAACAATGCTGTGTCCGACTGCGATTTGTCTCCCCATCTCCTTTCCACCGCTTATTTGTTCCTCATATGAGGAGGAACCCACTTGCCAGCTGTTCGTGACGGCGGGAGAGGCTCCGAAGGAGGAGCGGGAGACTGCTTTCGATCCTCCTCGCCACGGCCAGAGCCGCTTCGGTCCATCGGCGGCGCACCACCCCGAGGTGTAAAGCGAGGAGGAGGGGCAGAGGAACCAGCATCGGCTCCACCAGTTCCCGCAGCCTGCTTGGCAGCCTCACGTTCACGCCAGCTGGGCTTGCCACCGGCGAGGGCAAGTCGGGGAGGACCACCGGCAGAGGGTCTGTCGTTAGAATCGGACCTCTCTGCAGGGGGTGCTCGAGCGGGAGGGGGGGCATCGCCAGTCTCGCGCTGGGCCTCACGCTCTCGCCACTTGCCGGAACCAAAGACGGGTGGTTTTCGGCCCTCGAGTGGTTCTGTACGCTCCGGTGCGCGAGAGAAACCACCCGATGGTCCGCTCTTCTCGGCCTTGCGACGAGCCAGAGCCTCTTCCTCGCGTCGCTGCTGAAGAGCAGCCTTCTCCAGCATCTCTTGGCGCTCCTTTTCTCGCTGATCCTTGAGCTTGGCGAGCTCCTCCTTGCGAGCCTCCTCCCGAACGCGCTGCTCTTCCTTCTCACGAGCTGCACGCTCTTCAGCCTCGCGAAGCTCACGCTCCTTCTCCTCGCGCTCGCGCTTCTCTCGGAGACGTCGATCACGGACCTCCTTTTTGCGCTGTGCAATTTGCTTCTCGAGCTCCCGCTCTGCGTCGCGACGGCGCTTCTCGAACTCATCACGACGACGCTCATGCAAAGAGTCACGGAACTCCTCGTATTGGGGCACCAGTCGGCTGAGTCGGTGCTTGAGTTCGACACTCTCCTTGTGCTTCTGTTTAGCATCCTGGAGGGTCTGGTTCTTGACAGTCTCGTAGATCTTGCGATCTTGCTCACTCTGCTTGGCGTAGTCCTCGTGCAACTTCTTTGATTCCTCCTTACGGAACGCACGTTCAAGATAATCGAGGCGCTTGCCAGTTATGCGAAGACGCTCATTAACATCGTTCTTCTCACGCTCTAGCTGAGCCAGCTTCATCGCACGCAGGCGGTTGCTGTCGAGGTTGTCAAGATCCTCCAGATCGATATCAATAGCCTTGTCGCCCATCTTGAGATCGGCGATCTGCTTCTTGAGCTCCTCCTTACGAACACGGTCACGCTCAGCCTTGAGACGCTTGGCCTCACGCTCCTTCTGCTCAGCGGCAAGCCTCTGGTCCTCAGCCTCCTGGAGGGCTTGTTCGCGAAGTCGCTTTTGACGGGCATTCTCCTTCTCCTTCTTGGCCTGGATCTCAGAAGCGGCCTCCTTACGCTTCTGGATGAGATCCTTTCGTGAAAGAATATCGAGATGCTCCTGCTCAGCACCGGCCTTGGCACGGGCGAGAGCAGCCTCGCGAGCCTCGAGGCGCTCCTTGTTGAAGCCGGGGTCGATGTAGTGGCAGGTAGTGAAGAGGGACTTGGCCAAGCGGGTGAGCTGCGAGCGAACAATTTCGGAGGGAGTGCTCTGGAGACGCTGGACAGTGCCGGCCTCAGACTCGGCAGAGCCTGCAGAGGATCCGCTGTGGCTAGCCTTGGAGGAGGAGAAGACATCGTTGTCGAAGCTCAAGATGCCAGTGGCATGGGCCATGCGGATGGACAGGTCACCCTTCTTATTACCGTTCATGATGAACTTCTCAATGGTTCCCCGGGTAACTTGGTAAGGCTCAGGGAATTTGGCCAGGCTCTCAACGAAAGACAGGTCAACAGTTTCGTAGACCTGCGAGAGCTGCTGGAACAGACGGGTAAGGATAACCTGCTGCAGAGGGAGGATGTACTTTTCCATCTCAGCATCGGCACCAATCTTGGTCAGGATGGGAGAGATTTTCTGGCAAATGGAGAGAGGGTGGAAGTCAACCTCCAGGATTTCGTAGAGCTCGCGAATTTCGGGGCGAGCACGCTGGAGAAGGGACTTGGAGAGGGCATCCCGGAAGAGCTTGACACGGGTAGGAGCTTGGGACATGCCAAGGAGATGAGTCAGGCGAGAGTTCTTGTTCTTCCTGGCCTCGTCGAAGTCAACCATAGCACCACGAGATCGGGAAGTGCTGATGACAGGGATAGCAAGAGCGGAGAGCACGACAAAGGAGGCGGCCTTCTGGAGCTCGGCGTCAGACGCAGGTGGGTTATCAGCCTTCTTGCCTTGACCGCTGGCGACCAGAACAGAAGACTGTCGAAGAAGAGTGTAGTAACGCGACCAGGCAGCAGCATGGAACAGATAGTTCTCGCCAACAAGGAAGATTCGGGTTAGCTTCTCGTAGTAGTTGGCCATCATGACGTTCTTGGGAGGCCGCTTGCTGAGGTTAAGTAGGGTGTGGACATCCTCGACGCTTCGGAAAGCCTCCTGCCAGAGCTCGAGCTCAACAGCAACGTTAAGCTGCTGGAAACGGGTCTCAAGATGTCGCTGGAGAGTGTCGGGATCACTCAGGTTGATGGCGTGCATCTGAGAAGAGTACTTGGCGGCGGTCTGGACATGGTTGCGGAGAAGCTCACAAAGACGGCGGAACTCAGTCTTGCGGGTGTACTTGAGGCAGAAGTCGAAGGCCTGGGCAGCAGTGCTCTGGTAGAGAATCTCAAGGCGGGCGTTGTTTCGTAGGATGTCGAGAACAGTTCGGTAAGCCTCCCAGAGGAACTTGAGCCAGGGAGTGACGATAGCCCGGTCGGTACGGTCTCGGGACTGCTCGCCTGAGACAGTAGCGAGGAGGATGGACTCTGGGGTCTCGGTAGCCTCAAGATCGTCGATGTTGGAGGTGCCGGCGGTAGCATCGATGCTCTCCTGGACCTCGTCGGCCTTTTGCTGGGCGGCAGTGACCTTTTCGACGGCGAGCTCAATGAACTTTTTCAAAACCAACTACAGATACCCTAGTTAGCACCGATATATCTCAAAAGCAAACTGTGGTCCGGTGACCGGGGGCAGAATACGCACCTCGATCGTAGCAATATTTGTGTTTTGAGAGATGTTCTTGTACTGGTAAAGAGCATCCTTGGCAAGTTTTCCCTTCTTCTGCTCGACGGAAAGCTCGACGAGGAGGAGCATCACGGGCTCCAGAGACATGATGGGAACATTTCGGGAGCGCTTGTTGGTGATGTGCTCATGCAGCAAGGTCAAGGCCGCGGAGGCCTGGCCGACGCCGATGAGTTCGTGGGCCCGCTTCAGGACATTTTCGGGCTTCTGGTGCGGCGGAGGAGGCTATCAAAACTTTGAGTCAACATCATGACGGACAGATAGTGTGGAGGAGGGGTAAAGATGCCGTAGAGATAGGGCTTTCAAGTCAGGGCATTTCGGACAAAGGAAGTTATTCACATACCATGCTGGGCAACCTCCTCTAGATATAACTTGACTGAGAGAGGAGAGTTGGGGATGATCCGGGATCGATCGCAGCTGCGGGGGCGAGTATGCTCAAGAAGTTGGCCGGCACTCGTGATGGTGTTGCGAGGCACGTAAGATGAATTTTTCGATTTTCCGTGTGTGGCCGCTATGCGAGAGGGGCTATTGACACGCTTACCTCAGCCAGCAGGTGTGGCTGATCTGGGGGAAGCGAGCCACACACACCGCCACATCAAGTTGGCTCCTGGTATTTGAGCTTGGAATCTGTTAGTTACCAGCGTATACTTACCTACCTATCTAACCAGATGAGCAAGATTGGAACATCTACTTGAGGTGGACTGAGTCTTCTATAGCGTCTTTCTCACAAGAACACCCAGTGGTTGTGTGTTGCACAGTAAAGATGTGTAGTTTTACGCTTAACCTTTTTGTATCTTCTATCATCTATCGGGAGGAACACGATTTTTGACAGGCTTTTGTCCCATAAGAGTGTTAGCAGAATATTTTCATGAACAATTGATCAACCACTGATACATTATATTGACAGGCTGTTTCTAGGTACTTGTGAGTTTGTTGTAAAACAGGATCCCTCCACTAGTTGATTAGACGATCTGTGAAGCTTGATATATACCCGAACTGTACTCATTGCAATTACCTCCTGAGGAATCGAGAATAACTCAAGGAGAACTGGGTTACGTATAATAATATGCTTCAACCCGTATGTTTGCATTAATCATTGTCTAGCGGTTCGGTTCCTGCTCCCGATCAACAAAGACCCTGGCGTATGGCGTCAGATGGTCCCAGCCGGATGGTGTTGCTAAGACTGCGATCATCATTTCCGATTCACGAGCTTTTCGAAGTCATGAGAGTACGGATACGGAGTACAGCTACACATAACGAGACCGTAACCTGGCCAGGGGCAAGTCCTGGGCCGCGTATCGGCTGTGAGTGCAAAAATGCCGAATGCACCGGCGCGAACCATGTCCCTGAAGATGGCGCATATCAATCAGCCCACAAGCCGAATTGGTTTTTCGACGTGGGAGATACTATCAAAGTCTAGAGAAAATAGAAGAGTACTAGACTCTCTTCCGAAATCTTTATAGCAAAAGAGGCACGCTCCTCGTCAAGGAATGTTTCATCCTCTGGTGAAAACGTGAGGCTATCCAAAACCCCCGCTCCAATGCAACAAGTCACTCCAATTCGAAACGGAATGTGTTCATCGTCCAGGGTTACATAACCCTTTCTGAGGCTATCAACCCTGGAAACGAAGTAGGTACATACAACTGCTGTGCCATTGCTCAATCCTTTGTCTGTGTTGCCAAGACGGGTCTCATCTTAATTACAGACGCGAGCCCCAGCAACGCCTGTGGAGCATGCATGTTGGTTCTCTTTAGCAAAGAATCCTAGGTTCTTAGTACCGCTCATTAGCATATCGCTTAAGGTATAGGTAGGGTACTCCGGATAATTAAGAAAGAAAATTGGGAAATAAACAAAAGGACGCGTCGTCAATCCTGTGTTTTTTGGGGGCGGCATTTTATGCGGTTGATTTGTTGCCGCAAATGAATGCTTTGTTCTCTCCTCTTTGAGAGGTGATACCCGAGTCGTTGAAAGGTTTCTTCTGGGGACCTGGTCCACAAGGAAAAGCAGCCCCTTTATGTATGCAGGCCACTACTGCACTGCAGTGTTCCGAGAGCGGGTAGTGACAGAAACGGAGGTTCTGAGCGTATGTACATGTACAGTACGTGTAAGCAAAGAGCTAAAGACGCATCCAGGAATGGGCTTAGAGACACAGTTCGGAGAGGTTGGCTGAGGACAATACGTAGTCTGTGCTGCGATATCCTCGGTTCAAATTTGCTTGCACCCGGCGGCAAAGGGAGCAGAGAGTTTGGAAGATCCTGGAGGATCAAGAGCTGGATACCGTTGTTTATGCCTGTGCTGCTCAAGCTTTGACTTGATCAACGTTTCCTCCACTATGGAGTATCTTGTGCAGTCATAAAGGTAATGGTCAAGTTGTTAGGAGGGCGTATTGCTTTCCACTCCCGTCTGGTGGCCGATCTCTTCCCGCCTTTGCCGATTTGACCAAAGCATAGGAGGCTTTGTTCTTTTTGACTTTTTTATTGACCTCACGAACGATCTTCATAGGCTAGTTGGTTGTCAGCGTCATTTCTTTAAGTTTGCTCTCAACAGCATCTCTGCAGTAAATTGCCCCTTTATTACAGTGTTATTATCGCCGCAATCAACAATTCTTGCGCTCAACCAGGCCGCCGCCTTTGGTCTCTTGGCTAGGAGGGTTGTTGATTCAGGTCCGTCTCCTCATAATTTGAGAGGCAATATCAACTGCCTGTAGCTTTGCAGCTAAAATAGGAAGCCTGGACGTAGACGGACTGGAGTCGAGACTTCGGGGTCATGGAAGGGAATTAGACACGACTCCGCAGCCCCGCAAGCGTCCAATGGCGCGAGATTTTTTGGCTGGTCTTTTGTTAGATGCTTATCTGCTCAGTTACAGCGAGCAACACGACGTGCTATCGGTAGTAACACGGCATCAGGGGCTCCACTCGAGACAAAGACGAACATGGAAGCTATCGCGAAAGATGAATTATAGACAATTCAATGATTGTGCTTTTGGCAGTCTCTTCCTGAGCCATTGGGTCCTTTTAATCACACAAGATCAAATGATGGACAGTTTATCCCCTGAAGCACCTCAGCCCCTAGCAGGCCCCCCCCCCAG